>JAOTOM010002914.1:0-123895 GCA_034440615.1 Ashinkailepas kermadecensis
GCTGTGCCGTGACGCCGCGGTCAGCAGGGTGTGACTGCTGCGGTGTCCGCTGTCCGCTGCGCTGTGCCGTGACGCCGCGGTCAGCAGGGTGTGACTGCTGCGTTGTCTGCTGTCCGCCGCGCTGTGCCGTGACGCCGCGGTCAGCAGGATGTGACTGCTGCGTTGTCTGCTGTCCGCCGCGCTGTGCCGTGACGCCGCGGTCAGCAGGGTGTGACTGCTGCGTTGTCTGCTGTCCGCCGCGCTGTGCCGTGACGCCGCGGTCAGCAGGGTGTGACTGCTGCGTTGTCTGCTGTCCGCCGCGCTGTGCCGTGACGCCGCGGTCAGCAGGGTGTGACTGCTGCGTTGTCTGCTGTCCGCCGCGCTGTGCCGTGACGCCGCGGTCAGCAGGTGTGACTGCTGCGTTGTCTGCTGTCCGCCGCGCTGTGCCGTGACGCCGCGGTCAGCAGGGTGTGACTGCTGCGTTGTCTGCTGTCCGCCGCGCTGTGCCGTGACGCCGCGGTCAGCAGGGTGTGACTGCTGCGTTGTCTGCTGTCCGCCGCGCTGTGCCGTGACGCCGCGGTCAGCAGGGTGTGACTGCTGCGTTGTCTGCTGTCCGCCGCGCTGTGCCGTGACGCCGCGGTCAGCAGGATGTGACTGCTGCGTTGTCTGCTGTCCGCCGCGCTGTGCCGTGACGCCGCGGTCAGCAGGATGTGACTGCTGCGTTGTCTGCTCGTCCGCCGCGCTGTGCCGTGACGCCGCGGTCAGCAGGATGTGACTGCTGCGTTGTCTGCTGTCCGCCGCGCTGTGCCGTGCGCGGCCGTGACGCCGCGGTCAGCAGGATGTGACTGCTGCGTTGTCTGCTGTCCGCCGCGCTGTGCCGTGACGCCGCGGTCAGCAGGTGTGACTGCTGGCTGTCCGCCGCGCTGTGCCGTGACGCCGCGGTCAGCAGGGTGTGACTGCCGCGTTGTCTGCTGTCCGCCGCGCTGTGCCGTGACGCCGCGGTCAGCAGGGTGTGACTGCCGCGTTGTCTGCTGTCCGCCGCGCTGTGCCGTGACGCCGCGGTCAGCAGGATGTGACTGCTGCGTTGTCTGCTGTCCGCCGCGCTGTGCCGTGACGCCGCGGTCAGCAGGATGTGACTGCTGCGTTGTCTGCTGTCCGCCGCGCTGTGCCGTGACGCCGCGGTCAGCAGGGTGTGACTGCCGCGTTGTCTGCTGTCCGCCGCGCTGTGCCGTGACGCCGCGGTCAGCTGGGTGTGACTGCTGCGTTGTCTGCTGTCCGCCGCGCTGTGCCGTGACGCCGCGGTCAGCAGGGTGTGACTGCTGCGTTGTCTGCTGTCCGCCGCGCTGTGCCGTGACGCCGCGGTCAGCAGGGTGTGACTGCCGCGTTGTCTGCTGTCCGCCGCGCTGTGCCGTGACGCCGCGGTCAGCAGGGTGTGACTGCCGCGTTGTCTGCTGTCCGCCGCGCTGTGCCGTGACGCCGCGGTCAGCAGGGTGTGACTGCCGCGTTGTCTGCTGTCCGCCGCGCTGTGCCGTGACGCCGCGGTCAGCAGGGTGTGACTGCTGCGTTGTCTGCTGTCCGCCGCGCTGTGCCGTGACGCCGCGGTCAGCAGGATGTGACTGCTGCGGTGTCTGCTGTCCGCTGTGCTGTGCCGTGACGCCGCGGTCAGCAGGGTGTGACTGCCGCGTTGTCTGCTGTCCGCCGCGCTGTGCCGTGACGCCGCGGTCGGCGATGCCACCTCGCCGATGTTCTGCGTTGGGAGATGCTTTACAGCATTAAGAGCGATGGTCGGTAATGAGAATGATGCTTTGCAAGAAGTGAGATGGTCTGTGACGAGAGTAACGTTCTGTGACGAGAACGACGTTTTGTGATGACGTCGTTCGTGTCTGTGACGCTATCACTGCTCCACAGTAACGATAGCGTCAAGCTGCCGACGATCCAGTTCGAGAACGGAACCGCGGTGGCCCCCTGCGAGGACGACTTCAGCGGGTTCTTCCCCAAGTTCGACTCTGAGCTGTTCTTCCTGGTGTTGCTGCCGCCGTGAGTTGCCGACTGCCCCTCCTCCCAGCACACGGACATTCACAGTCGCGCTGCTGCACAAACCCAGCCTCCTATCACCGTGACACGCCACCACAGGGGACGGTGGGGATCGGCCAGAACTGGAAACATATTGTCGTTGAGAACTCTTCAAATTAAGTTCCCCAGCGAAAAAAAAGACCACAATAACTGAAAAATACGATAGGGTGTTCTTGACCCTGCTGAATGGAAACATCAGTCATCTAATACTTATTTTCTACATGCATTTATATATATATATATATATATATATATATATATATATATATATAATGTCAATGCCATGCCTATAACAATGCATAGCGTAACTCCCGGTTTCTGTAACACGGCCGTTCCGGAGTCCAGAGTGGTAGAATACAACAATTTGGAGTAAAGTAGGCCTTAACTGTTATTTTAATTTTGAAGTGCATGTCTACACTGCAGTTCAAAAGTGCATCGGACTTCTCATCGCACTGGGCCATGCTAGGCACTCAATTCCGAAGCGTGTGATGCCATCATCAGTACAGGCCTTGACAGCGCTCATCATCCGCTGTGTTCATATACGGCTCATGCGGCAATACCCACGAGGTGGAAGAAATCATTAATTTTTGTGTCGGTGTAGTGAACGGCAAAGGTAAGTTTGATCACATTTCCATTGTCAGCAAAGCCTTCGGATGGCTAAATAAGAAACAATTAGCACAGCAGCGCACCACCTGCACTGTGCAGAGGGCGCGGAAAGCGGCTGTCATATTGCATTAGTGCATCAGTAGGCAGGCAAGCAATCAGCCTCACCACCACAGCATCAGACGCTCAGCCAACCTAACGCTGCCACGCATGCGCACTGAGGCCGGAGGGCGGAGCCTGTGCCACCGAGGCGTGTTTATTGTCAAGGAATTTTGAGCCGACATCACCGCGTCAAGTTCTTGATTCCATTTGCAACGCGCGATCCTTTTTATAGCGTAGTACCTACTTCTCTCTGCCGTGCTGCCATGCTTGTTCTACGTTCTTGGTATGATTTGTCTTGACCATGAATCGTGATGCTCATGTTTGTATTTCTGCGTGTTTTTATACCTTATGTGTAAGTCTTTAAAAGATTAAAACATTAAACAAAATCATGATCTTCCATATGAAAAGCTACGAGATCCTGGATTGTGGCTAAATTCGTCTGAATCGGAGTCTGATTCGATCTCGGGTCATACTTGAGCTCGGTTGGCTAATTGGCTGTGATTTTTATCAACGTAGTGCTTACCTACACCAATCGTGAATGTTGTCACGACAATTCCTACCCACGTGGAGAGACCAACATTGGTTAATGTAGAATTCCTGCACACATGGAGACCGACTTGGTCAATGTCTAATCCCTGCCCACGTCCCACATGTAGACCGACGTTGGTTAACGTCTAATTCCTGCCTACATGGAGATCGACATTGGCTAATGTCTAATCCCTGCCGACATCCCACATGTAGACCGACATTGGTTAATGTCTAATCCCTGGCCACATGGAGATGGACGTTGGTTAATGCCTAATTGTTGCCCACAAGGAGATAGACGTTGGTTAATGTGTAATTCCTGCCCACATGGAAATGGACATTGGTTAATGTCTAATCCATGGTCACGTGTAGATAGACATTGGTTAATGTCACGACCCGCCCACGTGGAGATAGACATTGGTTAATGTCCAATCTGATCAGCTCACAGTGACAGCTTCGCAAGAGGGGGCACATGTTGGGCGTTTATGCGGCTGCAATCGGTGACCACCATTGTCTCCGGACATACTTCCGGCAAAACGCTGCGGTATTAATTTAGGCTTGCGCTTAGATCGTGCCGTTTAATGTTGGCCTGTCTTACAAATGCTCCATAGCAGGCGTGCGTTGATTTTGCAATGACGTAAACAGGAGGACCAATTCCTGACCACATAAGGCAAGGATGAGGTAAAGCAGAGCCAAACTCGCAGTGACTCTCCCCGCACCCTCATAATTGTGCGACGATGAGATCGAATTGTGACTCTGCTATCTTGGTATGCATTCGACTTCCAAACATCTGCTTTCTCCCAGGGTCGACGGACACACGTGATTGGTGGAGACGTGTGGTCGCAGATGTCGGACGCAAAAGTGAAGCGCCATGCATTGACCTTTGGGCTGCTGAAGCCGTGTGGGCACGGAAATTTCAACTTTCTGGGCCAGTGTCACCTGGCGGCTCCGTGCCACTCCATTACCTCTCTACCTGGCAACTCCGTGCCACTCCATTACCTCTCCACCTGGCAACTCCGTGCCACTCCATTACCTCTCCACCTGGCAACCCCGTGCCACTCCATTACCTCTCCACCTGGCAACTCCGTGCCACTCCATTACCTCTCCATCTGGCAACTCCGTGCCACTCCATTACCTCTCCACCTGGCAACTCCGTGCCACTCCATTACCTCTTCACCTGGCAACTCCGTGCCACTCCATTACCTCTCCACCTGGCAACTCCGTGCCACTCCATTACCTCTCCACCTGGCAACTCCGTGCCACTCTATTACCTCTCCACCTGGCAACTCCGTGCCACTCCATTACCTCTCCACCTGGCAACTCCGTGCACTCCATTACCTCTTCATCTGGCAACTCCGTGCCACTTCATTATCTCTCCATCTGGCAACTCCGTGCCAGACCGAGTCCCCCGACTGCTCGTACTGCCTGGAGCCACCAGAATCAATGAACCAAGCTCTGTATTGGCTCTGCTCTACGTCCACGACGAGCTGTTTTTATCCGCTCACGGTCACGTCTGGAGGGGAGATGTTTGACCCGTTGCAATGTCGAATTTATGTGGTTAAGAGGTATGCGTGACTCGAATGTGGAGATGCCGTTGGAGCTTTTCGTATTGGCCGAGTTGTTTAGTTGATCACAGCGTGAGTTCCCCACGTCCCGGGGTGCGTCCAGACGTGGGGCGAACAGTCCTGAAGCGACGTGGTACGCTTGTTGCAGGATCATTTTGGAGGCGGCCTACTCGCTGCACGACCGCACGTTTGCCGACAACCTCGGCACCATCCTGCTGTTTGCCGTAGTGGTGAGCGGGTGTGGGCGTGGCCGAAGACGCGCCAGCGACATCCCAGTGGCTTGTGCAGTCTCCCGGAATTCACATCTTGTTGGGTGGAGGGTAGAAGACCAAGACGTCAAAACCAGCAATGTCGTCGAAAGGCGTCAACAATATTACACATGAACAATGAGACAATGAGGAAAATCCTGGGATTTGTTTCGTGATTAGTCGAGTCATGGCAGTGGGCTCAAGCGCATGATACACGTGAATCCCAATGCAAGCCAAGCTTGTTGAGTGGTATCGTCTGTCTGGGGAAAATAATACCATGCGAAAGCACCGAATGAAAAAGTGGAATTATATGTAGGTGAAAATAGAGTGACCAAGTTCAGAGTAGTTACACTTTTGGATCGGTCTGCCACTGAATAGATCATGGTTGTCTCCTGCTGATGACCAATTCGTTGTAGTTTCAGGCGGTCGACGATCACCGAGGTGTTTTTTAACCCCTGTACGTCACTCACTGTCCCGGAAGTCACCGAATGGTGGCTTCCGAGCGGCGGTCGGCCGAGACCCTGATGGACTGTCGCCGGACTGTGGGGTGCCCGGCTCGGCTCTGACGGACTGTCGCCGGACTGTGAGGTGCCCGGCTCGGCTCTGATGGACTGTCGCCGGACTGTGGGGTGCCCGGATCGGCTCTGACGGACTGTCGCCGCACTGTGGGGTGCCCGGCTCGGCTCTGACGGACTGTCGCCGCAATGTGGGGTGCCCGGCTCGGCTCTGACGGACTGTCGCCGGACTGTGGGGTGCCCGGCTCGGTACTGACGGACTGTCGCCGGACTGTGGGGTGCCCGGCTCGGCTCTGATGAACTGTCGCCGGACTGTGGGGTGCCCGGCTCGGTACTGACGGACTGTCGCCGGACTGTGGGGTGCCCGGCTCGGTACTGACGGACTGTCGCTGGACTGTGGGGTGCCCGGCTCGGCTCTGACGGACTGTCGCCGCACTGTGGGGTGCCCGGCTCGGTACTGACGGACTGTCGCCGGACTGTGGGGTGCCCGGCTCGGCTCTGACGGACTGTCGCCGGACTGTGGGGTGCCCGGCTCGGTACTGACGGACTGTCGCCGGACTGTGGGGTGCCCGGCTCGGCTCTGATGAACTGTCGCCGGACTGTGGGGTGCCCGGCTCGGTACTGACGGACTGTCGCCGGACTGTGGGGTGCCCGGCTCGGTACTGACGGACTGTCGCTGGACTGTGGGGTGCCCGGCTCGGCTCTGACGGACTGTCGCCGCACTGTGGGGTGCCCGGCTCGGTACTGACGGACTGTCGCCGGACTGTGGGGTGCCCGGCTCGGCTCTGACGGACTGTCGCCGGACTGTGGGGTGCCCGGCTCGGTACTGACGGACTGTCGCCGGACTGTGGGGTGCCCGGCTCGGTACTGACGGACTGTCGCCGGACTGTGGGGTGCCCGGCTCGGCTCTGATGGACTGTCGCCGGACTGTGGGGTGCCCGGCTCGGCTCTGATGGACTGTCGCCGGACTGTGGGGTGCCCGGCCCGGCTCTGACGGACTGTCGCCGCACTGTGGGGTGCCAGGCTCGGCTCTGATGAACTGTCGCCGGACTGTGGGGTGCCCGGCTCGGCTCTGATGAACTGTCGCCGGACTGTGGGGTGCCCGGCTCGGCTCTGATGGACTGTCGCCGGACTGTGGGGTGCCCGGCTCGGTACTGACGGACTGTCGCCGGACTGTGGGGTGCCCGGCTCGGCTCTGACGGACTGTCGCCGCACTGTGGGGTGCCCGGCTCGGTACTGACGGACTGTCGCTGGACTGTGGGGTGCCCGGCTCGGCTCTGACGGACTGTCGCCGGACTGTGGGGTGCCCGGCTCGGCTCTGATGGACTGTCGCCGCACTGTGGGGTGCCCGGCTCGGTACTGACGGACTGTCGCCGGACTGTGGGGTGCCCGGCTCGGCCCTGACAAACTGTCGTCGGCAGGGCACCCTGTTCAACATGTTCATCATCGGCCCGGCCCTGTACGGACTGGCGCTGTCAGGCGCCATGGGCTCCAGCCTTATCCCGGACTCAACGTACGACGTCAGCAGCATCAGGTCAGTGCTGCCGCCGGTCATCACGTCCTCTTGGTCTCGACACTTGCCACACCGCGACTCATCAACGCCACAACAACACCGCGACTCCGCAACAACACCGCGACTTCGCAACAACACCGCTACTCCGCAACAACATCGCGACTCCACAACAACACCGCTACTCCGCAGCAACACCGCGACTCCGCAACAACACCGCGACTTCACAACAACACCGCGATTCTGCAACAACAACGCTACTCTGCAACAACACCGCGACTCCAAAACAACACCGCTACTCCGCAGCAACACCGCGACTCCGCAACAACACCGCATCTCCGCGACTCCGCAACAATACCGCGACTCCGCAACAACACCGCGACTCCGCAACAACACCGCGACTCCGCAGCAACACCGCGACTTCGCAACAACACCGCGACTCTGCAACAACACCGCTACTCCGCAACAACACCGCGACTCCACAACAACACCGCTACTCCGCAGCAACACCGCGACTCCGCAACAACACCACGACTTCGTAACAACACCACGACTCTGCAACAACACCGCTACTCTGCAACAACACCGCGACTCCGCAACAACACCGCGACCCTGAAATAACACCACGACTCCGCAACAACACCGCGACTCCGCAGCAACACCGCTACTCCGCAACAACACCGATACTCCGCAACAACACCACGACTCTGCAAGAACACCGCGACTCCGCAACAACACCGCGACCCTGAAATAACACCACGACTCCGCAACAACACCGCTACTCCGCAGCAACACCGCTACTCCGCAACAACACCGATACTCCGCAACAACACCACGACTCTGCAAGAACACCGCTACTCCGCAACAACACCGTGACGCCGTAGCGCGCGGCAGGCGCTACGAGAGCGTCGCTGCCGGCCCTCTGGACCGAACTGTACCATGTGTGATGCGATACCACTGGAAATGTAGACGAAATTTTACACTGGAACCAGCGCTCGGCTGGTGTTTGCGGTATTCCCCATTTCGGGTTAGGCTATTTTACCACCCTTTTTGGGCGTAATATCGTCATTCCTGCGAGTCGGAACTGTAGGCAAATATGTATGGGCCATAAGTCACATTTCGTAAGTTGAAGCGAAAATTGTAGCCCATTGATCTTCTTATCAGGGTCAGTCCCGAGCGATTACTTGATCACTTGCACACTCAAATTTCGCTCTTTCTGGCAATGGTATTCCAGCCGAGAATTGCTCCTTATTTCGCGGCCGCCGGCTTCAGGAAACTGTGGCGATAGAGTGTGGATGTGTTCTGCAGCATGGTGCAGACGCTGAGTGTGGACGTGTTCCGCAGCATGGTGCAGATGCTGACGTTCGCGTCGCTGATCGTCGCCGTGGACCCGGTGGCGGTGCTGGCCATCTTCCAGGAGGTGGGCGTCAACAAGGACCTCTACTTCCTCGTGTTCGGCGAGAGTCTGCTCAACGGTCAGTGGTGCTTGGCCGGCGGGCCAACCACAATCGGTCCGCACTCGCTGCCCCGTCACCGGACGTCTGCCGGCGCCATTTGTAGCAACTATTCAGGTTGATGTCTGGCACCCAACATCTATCTTCCGTAGTCATAAATTATTCGTGAAATATGGTGGAGCATGCCACTTCTTAAGCACTGAACCGACATCCTGATCAAAGAATGAACAACATCGTGCTTCTTCACGTTTGTGTATTAAGTCGTCATGCCCTGTTTTTCTCACAGTATCTCGTATATACGTATCATGCTTATGCTCACTATTTGGTATTGTGATACACAAACATCTCCTAGCATAATTACAGGCAAGTGGATTCCCTATATCGTCTGCTATGCAATCCCATTTGTCGATATAATGACATTGCTGTCGTTATCGTTAATATAGGTGTGCCTATGTTATGTATCTCCCGAAATAATATATAGCATACTTTTATCAGTACGCTTTTGGCCAAAAACTGTCTCTCAGGGACACCAACGATATTTTTAGCTTGCTTCCGTGGCGAATTTCGACAGCTCACTGTACTCGTTTTAACATCTCACGTCTAACCAAAAAGTCATTATTTCAACACAGATCTTTATAACGGACATAGCCTGTGCAGGTGTTTGCCAATCGTACTAAGCAGGATTCAAAATCGATCCTGCATCGTTCGAGAAGTCACGTGTTCGTGTCCGTAGCGGACATTGGTGTGGTATGGGTCATCACCTTGTTGAGTAAATGTTAAAGTCCAGTTGTACTACATGGCTTTTGGAATGTGTCGAGCTATTTAGTAGGTGGGAGATAAAACATCCCGGTGTCGTAAGCGGTTCAGAGATCGTAGAAAACGTCTGCAGCAAACTGCTTCATTTTTTTTACGTTTGAAGAACGGGAGAGGGAGTGGACTGGTTTTTCGATAGTTAACTCGTGTATGTCTGCTCCTCTACTTGCGTGGATTATGCTATCGCCAACATTTCCAGATCAATGTCATTTGTATTCTGATGAGTTCGTGGAGGCAGTGGGTGCTTGATTGCCGTTCGAACTTTACCTCATGTAACACGGCTTCGCACTACCTCGGCACTTGGGAATACGAAAACGCACCGTAGGTCAGCACGAATTACAGGGCTTCATTGGCAGAATGCTTGCTTTGTTGTTGAGGAAAAAGAGGAGCACATTTTGCGGTTCGAATACTTCATACCTGTCGTCGTGACATCCAGACACGGACCGTCACTCCTGTTGTGGTAGTGTGTATCCAGGTGCACCATTGCAGGGAAGACAAAAATGCACAAGTAAGCTGTTGCAGGTTGCAGTATGTGGAAATATGGTGCACGCGCGCGACCGAAATGACTTTAAGCATGCAACATTGCCCACCAAGGCGGGGACTGCAGGCCTTGTGTTGTGTGTGGGTACACAAAAATGGCGGTGTATATCGCAAATGCTTTTTTTCTTTTTCTTCTGTACGCCTTTTTGTTATGACTCCTATCGTGGGCTATGCGAAAAATACTCGGCGCGATATTTCACACAGTTTTGGATCCAGAACATAAGTCTGAACAAATCTTAAACCGCGAAATTCAAAAGAAGAAAGAAACTCGAGCAAGGGACAAGGGAACAAGGGACGTGCACATCTGCTTTGTTCAGACCTTTTAATGCGACAGTGATGGCTGTGATAGTTTCACGGACGTCGCCGTTCCTTCTGCTTCTGTGCACCCCAGCAGTTATGCACCGTCGCGTGCTGACATACGAGGCTTTGTTTTGCTTGACACAGGATATGCTTTGCTCCGTTGGGTACACTCGGTGTACATTTACACGGGACGTTGGCGATCCAGCTCGGCAGGATGGTTGGCATGAGAGTCGTGTCAGGCCACGTCGAATGTTGGTCGTTTCAGTCCAACGTTGGTGTGGTGAGCCGTCATGCCGCTTTCCCACTCACTACGGCGGTGGGGTTCCTCGAGTAACTCTGGGTGATCCTCATAAATGTAGCGTGCCAGTGATCTAGATGGAGGTAAATGCATTTGCACGTAACGCCTCACGTACGGTTTAGTTTAGCGAACGCAGGTAAGTTTGCTATCGAATTCCTCTCCATACGTGCAGTATAGCTCTTCGCTGTGGTGCTAAGTCGTACTTACCACTATAATTCGTCATTAGAGGCGCTGGGCGAGCGAGGGCAGGAGACGGGCTGTGTGGCTCCCTGTTGTAGGCATGTGACCGGGCGACATATGTGCAGACAACTTGCGGATCGACTGTAACTGCGCTGCCATGGCGGCCCGTAGATACATGCGCCTTATGGCGCTCCATTTTCACGGAAACGCATACATTTCAGAATGAACTAAAAATAATGTTATATTTATCTTCTGTGGCTCGGTAGAATTATATTCGGTAGTTCGGCACAGTGGATTTATATTTATGCTACGTTCTCGATATTTAACATCGAAGCCCGGTGTCGGAGTAGCGCCTTCCAATTCGGTATATGTGCATTGGAATAAAAAAAAACAATCCACTTCAGCGGAAACTGGCTGCATTTTTTGTTGATCTACCGAATATGATGTACGTACATCGCACTTCGCTGCGTTATGCGCAATTGTTCAATTAGCATTAGTAGTACACTAGGACACAGTCCTTTTTGTCTCACAGCCTTTCCGCTCAGTTTATGCCGCATGCACCCGTTCAACGCGGTACCCTTCATCGGACTGACACCAGCCACGTGGCGGCCCGACTTAGGGCCACGCCGCTGGCTAGCTGGCCGGCCCTCAGTCAGTGGCGGCTGGAGCTGCTCCGGCCATGTTCCGACACAAAATGTTGTCTTTCAACCAACAATATGTGTAATCCAACTACAATATGATGGTGAAACGGCTAAGCTAAAAATATTTATTTAAAAAAACTAGACCTAATTCTGAATGGAAGTTAGTCTCGACACTTTGTACTTCAAACGTTGTAGCCAAATAAAAACTATCTAGGTGTCAAAGCGTGACAATGGGGCCGGGCCAGTTCGCTTAGAGGAAATGCTGTATGTTATGAGTGGACTCGCTCGGAATAATATGTAACTGAAAATGTAGAATGACTGATGCATGCATATGTATGAGTGGACATAATATATATATATATATATATATATATATATATATATATATATATATATAAATGGATTCTCTCACACACACATGCCTTTCGATTCAGCAACGCCCCAGTGCGCAGATGACATTTGTCTGTTGTGGCCCTCAGATGCGGTGACTGTGGTGCTGTACAATGCCATGGTGGTGTTCAGTAACGAGGCGGGCGAGCCCATCGCCTACGACCAGATCCTGTTGGCTGTGGCCGCCTTCTTCTGCGTGTCGCTCGGCGGCCTCGCCATCGGCATCATCTTCGGCGTGCTCACGGCGCTCATCACGAAGTTCACGCCAGACGTCAGAAGTCAGTAGTCGGCGCTCGCTGCACGTGCGGTGGACAGTTCGCACTCAGGGGAGGGGGAGCCGTGGCCCCGTAGCGTGACGTGTGGCCCCCCGAGACGCTCAGGTCTTCTGTGGGAGTCACTGGGGCCGAGTGGAATAGCCCGCTGACTGTAGTTACAACCTCCTGGCAGACCAAGAGCCGCCGTACGGAAGCTACCGGTGACGCCCCTGCCGCGGAGTATCAAACACCGTTTGTCGGGAGACGTCGACTCCAGTTAAAAACGTGACAATCGCGATTTCGGTAACTTCTGATACAGGTTTTCAAGGAGGTGTCGCAGCAATGGGGACGAGTGGTCTAGGGGTAAGATGCTCGTCTCACAATCGAAAGGTTGTGGGTTTGAGTCTCACCTGTCGCTACTCTTCGCCCGCGACCAATCGGCGTGAGAGATTGGCGACGCTACATGACTCAACGGTCGACGTGTCGTAAAACCAATAACCAAGGAGGTGTCGCAGACCAATCACTTGATACGAACTGAGCATGCTGTTACCATCGTCTTTGCTCATAGATCCGCTATCGGTGAGAGCATCATTTTATCAGTGTACTTGACTCTGTCGGGTGGGTGGGGACGTTTGCGCAGCTTGTGAGCGGGGCTGACGTCTCCGATAAGGCGGGCGGCATTGTCCGCAACAAGCTCGACACCGTCGGATATTTTCCTCGTCGAAGCGGTGACGACAAGAGCCCGGACTCAGCGGCTCTCTTTCAGCTTGCGATGCTTTCGAATAAATGTCCCAGTCCCAGTCCGATGTCATCGAGTCCGCATTTGAGGCTCTTGAAGCATGCTTGGCCTCCCAGTTGTTTGAAGACTGGCGGTCACATGTTCTGAACCGCCCTATGGTGGCCACAGAGGTCTCGCGGGTGCCGACAGACGCCTCAGTAGACGTACCACGACCATGACTCGAGACAGTTGTTCCCTTGGCGGTAATATATCTGGCGATTATTCATCCTGAACGTTCCGCCTGATGAGATGCGGGTATGCATGCCGTGGTGGCCTTTGTTGGCTCGTTGCGCTATCACAACCCACAAGGGGCGATTTTGTTCAGCTTGTGTGCCAAATTAGGTGACTGTCGACTTTTCGATTGACGTCCCTGACTCGATTTTGACCAGGAACCCGACGATCTTCTTGGCGTCGGATGGCCAGTATTTCCTGGCATCACTATAACTTTCTGAGGTGGTTTTCGTTTATCTCTGTATTTCTCTTTTCTTCTAGCACATAATTTGCCCTTTGACCTACCTTTGCCCCTACCATCAAGCAAGTACTTTGCCCATGTTCTGTTCCAGAATCTATCTGCGTACCTCTGTCTCATGGAACGTATTTTTGTTGCAGTTGTGGGGCCGCGGTTTGCTGACCATGACTGACGTGTTGTGTTGTGTAGTTGTGGGGCCGTGGTCTGCTGACCATGACTGATGTGTTGTGTTGTGTAGTTATGGGGCCGCGGTCTGCTGACCATGACTGACGTGTTGTGTTGTGTAGTTGTGGGGCCGTGGTCTGCTGACCATGACTGACGTGTTGTGTTGTGTAGTTGTGGGGACGCGGTCTGCTGACCATGACTGACGTGTTGTGTTGTGTTGTGTTGTGTAGTTGTGGGGCCGCGGTCTGCTGACCGTGACTGACGTTGTGTTGTGTAGTTGTGGGGCCGCTGTCTGCTGGCCGTGACTGACGTGTTGTGCAGTTGTGGGGCCGCGGTCTGCTGACCATGACTGACGTGTTGTGTTGTGTAGTTGTGGGGCCGTGGTCTGCTGACCATGACTGACGTGTTGTGTTGTGTAGTTGTGGGGCCGTGGTGTGCTGACCATGACTGACGTGTTGTGTTGTGTAGTTGTGGGGCCGTGGTCTGCTGACCATGACTGATGTGTTGTGTTGTGTAGTTATGGGGCCGCGGTCTGCTGACCATGACTGACGTGTTGTGTTGTGTAGTTGTGGGGCCGTGGTCTGCTGACCATGACTGATGTGTTGTGTTGTGTAGTTATGGGGCCGCGGTCTGCTGACCATGACTGACGTGTTGTGTTGTGTAGTTGTGGGGCCGTGGTCTGCTGACCATGACTGACGTGTTGTGTTGTGTAGTTGTGGGACCACGGTCTGCTGACCATGACTGATGTGTTGTGTTGTGTTGTGTTGTGTAGTTGTGGGGCCGCGGTCTGCTGACCGTGACTGACGTGTTGTGTTGTGTAGTTGTGGGGCCGTGGTCTGCTGACCATGACTGACGTGTTGTGTTGTGTAGTTGTGGGCCGTGGTCTGCTGACCATGACTGACGTGTTGTGTTGTGTAGTTGTGGGGCCGTGGTCTGCTGACCATGACTGATGTGTTGTGTTGTGTAGTTATGGGGCCGCGGTCTGCTGACCATGACTGACGTGTTGTGTTGTGTAGTTGTGGGGCCGTGGTCTGCTGACCATGACTGACGTGTTGTGTTGTGTTGTGTAGTTGTGGGGCCGCGGTCTGCTGACCGTGACTGACGTGTTGTGTTGTGTAATCGTGGGGTCGCGGTCTGCTGGCCGTGACTGACGTGTTGTGTAGTTGTGTTGCCGCGGTCTGCTGACCATGACTGACGTGTTGTGTTGTGTAGTTGTGGTGCCGCGGTCTGCTGGCCGTGACTGACGTGTTGTGTTGTGTAATCGTTGGGTCGCGGTCTGCTGGCCGTGACTGACGTGTTGTGTTGTTGTGCAGCCGCGGTCTGCTGTCCATGACTGACGTGTTGTGCAGTTGTGGTGCCGCGGTCTGCTGACCATGACTAACTTGTTATGTTGTTGTGGAGCCGCGGTCTGCTGTCCGTGACTGACGTGTTGTGTAGTTGTGTTGCCGCGGTCTGCTGACCATGACTGACGTGTTATGTTGTTGTGTTGCCGCGGTCTGCTGTCCGTGACTGACGTGTTGTGTAGTTGTGTTGCCGCGGTCTGCTGACCATGACTGACGTGTTATGTTGTTGTGTTGCCGCGGTCTGCTGTCCGTGACTGACGTATTGTGTTGTTGTGTTGCCGCGGTCTGCTGGCCGTGACTGACGTCTTGTGTTGCCGTGACTGACGTGTTGTGTTGTGTTGCCGCGGTCTGCTGTCCGTGACTGACGTGTTGTGTTGTTGTGTTACCGCGGTCTGCTGGCCGTGACTGACGTGTTGTGTTGTGTAGTTGTGGTGCCGCGGTCTGCTGTCCGTGACTGACGTGTTATGTTGTTGTGTTGCCGCGGTCTGGTGGCCATGACTGAAGTGTTGTGTAGTTGTGGTGCCGCGGTGTGCTGTCGGTGACTGGCGTGTTGTGTTCCGACAGTCGTAGAGCCGCTATCGTTGTTGGCCATGGCGTACTTGTCGTACCTGACGGCTGAACTGGTTCATTTCTCCGGCATCATTGCGACTGTGGGCTGCGGCGTAGTGCAGGCTCACTACGCCATGAAAAACATCTCCAGGAACTCCTATATCACCATTAAATACTTCGTCACCATGGCCAGGTATGTCTACATTTCTTTCGTCACCATGTTCATGTATGTCTACATTTCCTTCGTCGCCATAACCCGGTATGTCTACATTTCCTTTGGGTGATAATGAAGCTGTCTTCTACCAGCTGTAAGATAGCACCATCAGTCCATCAGGCTCATATTTCAAAACAGTGTTACACGCGACGCCTTCGTGTGATCCGATCCAGCGATCGCTGGCCTGCATGCAGTGCTGCATAGTTGGACAAGAGGTGCCGCCATTCCCCCGGGACGCATTCTCCGTCGCAGTGACGTCGCGCTACCCGCGGTGTTGGAAGTGGCCGAGTCGTGCGGTGTGTTCGCGTGCCGGTATGCAGCGCGCGACAGTGCTGCTGCATCGGACGTCGCCCTCACTGCGCCTGCAAGTCTCCTGTCGGACCCAAGGCGCCGCTGCGTTTTTCGTCGCTCCCGTCATGGTCATCGATTCGTGACGACTGCGGAGTTGCAGAGCGTGTCGATGGCCAGCGCGACACGTGACCGGAACAAAAAGCGCGAGGAATTGTCCTGGTGCCGGCGGATGACGCAACAGACATTATCCAAGTGACGGCATTGCAGGGCAGCAGGCATGATGCATGATCCAAGTAACAGCATTGCAAGGCAGCAGACACGAAGAATGATACATCATCCAAGTGACAGCATTGCAAGGCAGCAGACACGAAGAATGATACATCATCCAAGTGACAGCATTGTAAGGCAGCAGACACGACTAATGAGACATAACCCAAGGGACGGCATTGCAAGGCAGCAGATGCGAGGCATGCTGCATGAGCTAAATAAGGGCATTGCAAGTCAGCGGACCCGACGCGTGATGCGCGATCCAAGTGAGAGCGTCGCAATGCGATGAACGAGTGACGGATGTAGCGAGGCAGCGGGCACATGGCCGGACCTCGACGGCAGACTCCGGCAGACTCCGACGGCAGACTCCGGCAGACTCCGACGGCAGACTCCGGCAGCGGACCAGGCGGTGAAGCAGGCGTGGCTCCAGAGGCGGGCGCCGGGCAGCGTGGACGGTGCGCCAACCGACCGGGGCGTGGCCCGTGCGGCAGACGAGGCGACAACGGCGAGAAACAATGCCAGCGAACGATGCGGCGGCTGCAACCGCCGAGCAATGTGCCGCCGTCCGACGCAAGAGCAAGCGGGTGGTGATAGGAGAATCTCTGGTGAAAAACCACCAGTAGCTTCCCCATGTCCCGTTCTCCTGTCGCGAATTGCTCCCAATGCATAACACAGACAGAACAGCTTCATCGAGGCCGATGTTTGCGAACTGAGCGGAAAGCATCGGAGAGAAATCATGACCAACGGGGGAGGGACAGGCCGAGGCGGTTGAGGGTATAACAGAGTGTGTGTAGATGGGATTTTTGGGCACGTCAGCTGTTTCGACTATATTACGCCCATATGTATAGCACAGTGAAAATGTACTGTGGATGTATGAATAGGGATGGCTCCGATTTATAGCTGGAATTGGAATGATCTGAAACAGTTTAGACCACTCTGAACCACTATGCCGACCTACAGGCACCATATCGCTGGCGTGCTGTGAACATGTACTTCCGCACTCAACGAAATCAACCAGCGAAAGTCGCATGTGGACGTCGTCGATGTAGAATGTCACCAAGCAGCTTGATTGATAAGTTAGAAGTTTGGTCCTCCAACTGCACCCTCAACAACCTTGGCAGAACTGTCGCACCAGTTATTCCTCATCCATCATCCATGCCCTTCCCGTTGCTGCCTCTCCCCTTCACGACTGTCTCTTCACGAGTGACGGCTCTCCCTTTCTTGATGTATTCCTGGCATTCTTTGGTGCCGTTTCTCTACTTCCCTGATGCACCCCCTGTCCTTCCCTGGTACGGTTCATCCCATTTCCTGATAAGACATAAGACATAAAGACATAAAAGATCAGTGCAACTATGAGCCACAAGGGCCCTTCTTGGTTGCACTTTGGACACTGAACCAGTTGCCCACCAAATCTGTCTATCAGCCCTCCCTGGAATACAGAAAAACAAGCTCCCTATTCTTATAATGATTGTCTATGCCGTTTTTAAAGATGTTCAGTGTGTTGCTACTGACAATGGTTCCTGGCAGCTGGTTCCAGTGTTCGACTACCCTGTTGGTGAAGAAAGACTGTCTTAACCTTGTCCTGCTGTGATTAACTTTAATTTTGAATTGATGACCTCTAATTGCATCATTTCTGTTAAATTCAAACATTTCCCTGAGATATCCCTGTTCCTGACCATGAACAAATTTAAAAACCTCGATGAGATCTCCTCTCAGCCTTCTATATCCAAGTGAAAACATATTCAATTTATTCAATCTTTCCTCATATGCCAGGTTGCCTATACCATTAACCATTTTTGTTGCCCTCTTTTGTACTCTCTTTAAAAGCCAACAATCTTTCTCATAACTAGGGGACCAAGCTTGGACACAGTATTCTAAATGTGGCCTGGCATATGCACAGTAAAGCTTCCTGATGACCTCCTCACTTTTGTATGACACATTCCTCTGTATTGCCCAAAGCATTCTTAGTGCCTTCTTCCTGGCTTCTTTGGTCTGTTCTGATGTCCCCAATTTTGTGGTCAAAATAACACCTAAGTCCTTCTCCTGCTGAGTCACAGATAGTACTTGGCCACCCATCAAGTATGGTGCCTTCATATGCTGCCTACCTACATGCATGACTTTGCACTTATCAAAATTAAACTTCATTTGCCATTTTTCGGACCACTTCACAAGCTCGTCCAAGTCGTTCTGCAGCAAAACCTGCTCATTGTGCCCTGTTATTGCCCTACAGATCTTCAAATCATCCGCAAATTTCAAAACCTTACTGCTTAGGCCACATTCAATGCTATTCACAAATATAATGAACAATAGTGGCCCTAGTACCGACCCCTGAGGGACTCCACTAAGAACATTTTGCCATGATGATTTTGTACCATTTAGCATCACTCTCTGCTGTCTATCTGAAAGCCACAACTCTATCCATTTTAGGATGCTACCTGCAATGCCATGGACTGCAATGATGCATAAATATCCTTCCCTGGTGAAGCCTCTCCCCTTCCCCGATGCATCCCTGCCCTCCCTTGCTGCCGTGCATCCCCTTCGCTGGCACTGATTGGTCTTTCGGCGCTGCCGCGGCCCCACCCCTGGCCCGTTGTCTTCGCTGTCTGGTATCCTCCGTCCGCTGGTCAGTTTGCTGGTCTCTGTGTCGGTGCCGGGGCCGACCAGCCTGGCCCCATGGTCCCTTCATCGATGTCGACCGAGCGCTGGTTGACCTGTTGGCCTATCGAAGGAAAACACTGGGCAATGCTCCGTCGATCCAAACAAATCACACCTGTGGTGTGATTTCCTTGTGCAGATGTCTAAGATCACACACTTCCTTTCGAATTTCTAAGTTGAAGACGATGTATACGCACCGGTTGTACTCAAGTATGCTTTGAACGGTAGACGTGTGGACGCTGCATGACCGACGCAGTCGATGCGCCCCTAAACTCCAATAATCAACCAACGATAGAAGTGAGAACTTTGGAGACATGGGCTGCTGAACATTTAACCCAGATGAATGTTCTCCTGTGGCGTGCTGCGAATGATTCATTCTGACGCGGGAAACATCAGACTCGATTTTGGCTGCGAAGCAGTCACCGACAGCATTCCATGTAAGCGAAGAACGCGTCTTGTCAAGGGAGACTTCCAGGAGGTTTCTTGGGCTGAGCGGCTGACTGACGAGCGTGATGTGTGGCGCGCCTCGGCTCCAGCAGTAGCTTTGGTGTTGATGCGTGGTGCCGCGATTTGCACGTGCACACAGCATCTCCACCGTCGTCTTCATCGTCATGCTGGCGGGTCTTGTGAGTGGCTCGCGTACCTTGCGACTCTGTCGTCACCTTTGTGTGTGTGTGGGAGGGGGGATGTGTGTGCCGGTGCGTTCAGTCGGCGACGTCACCATCGTTCCGTGTGCCCGTGTTGTGAGTGACGCGTTTGTCGGCAGCTCCACCAGCGACACCATCATCTTCATGTTCCTCGGCATGGTGCTCATCAGCGACGACCACAAGTGGCACACGGGCTTCGCCCTCTGGACGCTGGCGCTCTGCCTGGTGGTCAGGTTCTTAGGTGGGTGGTGCCGGCTCTCGGCCAGCATGTGCGCTGGCCGCACCGGACGTCTGGCGCGCGGGAACAAAGCAAGCGCCGACCACTGGTCGGTCGGCTGACCAGCGGCTGATCTTCGATCATGAGGTCTTGAGTGCGAGTGCCGCTTAGCCCTGGCTGTGCTGGTCGGCGCGTGGGTGGCGACCGGTGGCCGTGAGCGTATCGGTAAACAGACCGACACGACGTGTGACGTGTGGCCACGTGCTGGGCTGGGCGGTAGGCGGCCGGTGCGCCTTCACATCCACCCAGCCGACCAACCAGTTCACTGTGCCCCGATCTGCTACCACGGAGCAGCTGGTCCACAAACCGGCCGACGCCCGCCGCCGCGTACATTGAACTTTGAACGATTTAATTATTGTATTGAAATTGAATTTGTTGAGTGCTGAAATGTGTAGCAGTCCGGTATAGTCGCATGGTGACCTGCACGGAGGTTGAGCTGGCTGCGGATTGACAGTGCGTTTCCCGGCCAAAGCGTTGCAGCCCGATCTGGACGCCGGTGTTCGTCTCCGGCACTGGAGGTTCACTGTGTACCAGTCCACTGCGGACGAGTCCACTGTGGACGAGTTCACTGGACGAGCCCGTTGCGGACGAGCCTACTGTGGACGAGCCCACTGTGAACGAGCCCGCTGTGGACAAGCCCGCAGTGGACGAGCCCGCTGTGGACGAGCCCGCCGTGGACGAGCCAACTGGACGATCCCACTGTGGACGAGCCCGCTGTGGACGAGCCCGCTGTGGACGAGGCGGCCGTGACGCGCCGGCTGGCCGTGCCGCAGGCGTGTACGTGCTGGCGTGGCTGGCGAACAAACGGCGGGTTCGCCGGATCGGCATGAAGGAGCAGTTCATCATGGCGTACGGCGGGCTGCGCGGCGCCGTCGGCTTCTCGCTGGTCGTCATGCTGCGCGACTCGGCCATCGACGCCACCACCGTCCGCATCTTCATCACCACCACCCTCTTCATCATCCTCTTCACCGTGTTCATCCAGGTATGCGCCTGTCTGGCGGGGGTAGACGAGGGCGTCTGGTTGGCAAATGGGTCTGCCGGCTCTCATGGAGGCGGATGGCGGGGGAGAGGTGGTTTCTGTGGGAGGATGTGCGTGTTAGGGGATAAGGACGTACAGTGGGAACGTTGACTTTTGGTGAGGAAAGACTGGAACTTCACCACGAACAGTCGACGGGACAGGATTCGGAGATGTGATTAAGGTTTTGGCGCCTGTCATTTACGCTAGAGACAGATATGCAAATCGCACGTGTTTTAATTGTTGACGCTTTGCTGCTATCCTTCCTTCCATCTTTCACCGTATGCTGAGCACATTTTGAAATCGCCAATGCTAAAATATATTTATAGTATACTAGAATTTGAAATAGAAGTCAAATAGAAGTTTGAAATAGAAGCACAGATACAACTAGAAAAGGCAGTTCCAAAATATAATATGATACGCCGCCCTGTTAGCTCAGTTGGTTAGAGCGCTGGCCTGCATTGGCCTGCCCTGTCCTGGCAAGACGGGGTTCGAGTCGCTTCACGCGCTCGCGTAAAGCCCCCGACTGGGAGGGTCAGTTGGCGACTGGCCCGATAAGGCTGGGGACGAGCTACCTGGGTGGCCATGTCGGCGCATTGATGGCACGTGACACACTTGGTCGAAATTCTTCCGCTGAACTGGAATTCACGGATTGGTTGGTGGGTCCCGGGTTCACGCAACAAGCTCTGCTTAGTAATAAAACCCTGGTCCACAAAGCCACCCCAGCAAGGATTTACACTATTTTAAAAACTAGAATGAATGACAAGGTGAGTAAAATAGAGCGCCAACTACTAGCACTACTCTAACTACCAGCACAGTTTGGTTGCGTTGCCTCCCGACTGCCGGTGTGGGACGGCGGGCAGGCGTTCCACCTCCTGCCAAGCGGCGGATCGACCTCGATGCTGCATATCGGACTGACGGTCGTCGGCGCCGACAGCATTGGTTGCCGCAGCTATAGTGACGAATTTCTTGTGAAATGGGTGGAGCGCATCACTTTTTGAATGCTGGATTGACATACTTCACCAGCACGTCTGCACAGCGTGCCTCTAGAGGTGTGACCAGGCAGTCTACGTTCCATGTTTCCGACAGTGTCATGTTTTCAACTACCATGCACATGGTCACTAATATATAGATAGTAATACACCCATATTACGTAATATATTTCCCGGTTGTGCGACTGCCCGCTATGCGATTTTGCATACAGTAATAGCCGTTGGCAGGTATTAGTACTCCCGGAAACAAAATGTCCTTTGAAGTGTCTCTTGCTACCAGGTTGAACTTATTTAAATGGTAGTTTATAGAACATCGTTTTCACGACCAATTTTTACAACCTTGTGTACCTTTTTCGACATCACACACCTGACGAAGAACCATTATTATTTTAGCACTGCACAGTCAGGTAGTTTCCGGTGCCGTGCCACTGCATGCACTCCATAGGTCAGATGTACCCCTTGACCAGAGCCTCTTGTGAAGTCGCGTCGCCGCAGTCACACGCTTGTTCGATGCAGGATCGAGATGATGGTCGAGAGCATGAGCCTAGACATTAACGTCACCTCATTATGAGGTGATTTTAATACCTAGGCTCACGATCCAACGCGATCTTATGATGCGTTTGCGGCTGATGGCACGCGACATTTTGCGGCAGGGCTCCACCATCAAGCTGCTCGTCAACCTGTTCCACATCAAGCTGGCGGAGCAGGACGACCCCACGCTGGCGGAGGAGATCGCGCTCACCACGGTGGACCACATCTCGGCCGGGGTGGAGGAGATCATCGGCTACCACGGCACCAACTTCTTCAAGGTGACGTGACGCGCACCACCGAGTCGTGCGCGTGTTTTGCGTTGGATTTCCCTCCCGTGCTACTCTGTTCTGTCAGGTTTCCACGCGCTAGAGCACTTCTTTGCTTGAGATGCCACTGAAAATGCATCGTAAACCCAGCCTGCGGGCAATGTTTTTTTGTGTCAAGTTCGTGCACTGCTTGCTGATGCCGAAATATCTTGAATGGTTATGTGACATTAAGCATTGATTGACGTCATGACTATCATGACATCGGTTTGCACGAGCTAAGCCCAGCCATACGCCACTCACCGAATCGCTCTGTTGACGGCCGCTGCTCATCAGGAGAAACTGGAGCACTTTGACGAGAAGTACCTGAAGCCGCTGCTGATCAGCGACTTGACGGACTCGTCGCTGGGGCGCCTCTACGACAAGCTGGTGCTGGACGAGCACTACGCCAACCTGTACGGGCCGGCCGCCGTCGTGGAGACTGAGAAGACGGCCATGGGCGACATGATCGGCGAGCTGTCCATCCAGAACGTGGGTGGTGTTCGACACGTTCTCGGAGCCGAGTCGTGCTCTGGGTTGGAGGCGCTGCCTCGTCCCGGGTGGTTGTCATCGAGAACGTTGTTCGCCCCGGGAGACTGGCAGCTCCTTGTTTTTCGAAATGTTTAATGAGGTTGTTTGGAAATCACTGCAAACTTATGCTGATTGATAAACATGGCCAAAACTTACTATGAGGTGCAGAAAGGAGTTTTGGATCTTATAAACAAAAATAAAACATTCCTACCTGGAATGTACCCCCACATTTCCTCCTCACATCAAACATTCCAATGCAAAAATCCAACCCCGATCGTGTTGGATCCTCAATGACTGACATCTAACATGTTCAACAGCTCGGGAACACAGACGTTTGTCGAATTAAACGTTTCAATCTGGGTTGTGGGTTGTACCCGCTGTCTATATATATCATGCAGGCGGGTCACAGCCACATTGCGGAGGTTCGTTGTCTGATACAGCCCATCTCCCCTTTGGGGGAGGTGGGCTGTATCAGACAACTCGACCACACAGGGCAGTTGTTTTCGTCCCCCGTCCTGGCGACATCAGTCACGTCTAGGACTGGCGGCTCTAGCCTTGCACACTGTGTCTTCTGGCTTCACATCACGTCGGTCGAGTGCTGATGCGCTCCGAAACCGTGGGGTCACGTCACAGCGCACCTACCGCCGTCCATTTGGTGACGTCATAAACAGCACGCGGTAGTTCCAGTTTACGCCGTCGTTTGTTTGCAGATCCGTGCTTGCGCGGCGTTGAAGCGCCGATGGCCCGGTTTTGCGCGGCGACATCGGTTAGCGTTCGACTCAGATCAGCAGAATTGTTGTTGAGTGGTGAGACAGGTTGGATCACAATCGGCGGAAATACGGAGTTTATTAACCTTCAGTGGTGTCAATTGCTGCACTTGATTTGGGGTCCAATATCTGAGGCAATTGGAGGGCCAAAATCGTTTAGGCCTGGGGGCCTGCACATGGGTTTGTGTTCAAAATAAAAATTGTTGGCGGTGGGGATGGGGGCGAAGCCAACATTGGGATGTCGCACCCCGCCCCTAACCGCTCAATGTGTATTAAATTGACCCATGACGCTATTTAGTTGCAATTTACTGTTGGATTGAACTTTTGCTGCATCGTGGACTGTCGTACGGAAATGCACACACATGTGTGCCTCCCTTGTTGCCAAATCTGATGGAATCCAGCAGAATGGAGGTGTAATACAAAGCTCCGTTATTTTTTAGTGTAGCTGTGGTTTTGCGCACAGCGCCGGTACGTTGTGTGCCACTGGTGTTGCATCCATTGTCGGTACGTTGTGTGCCGCTTGTGCTGCGCGCGCCGCCCACGTGCCGCTCCGTCCGGCAGGCCGACTTCTTCCTGCCGGAGGAGGACCTGGTGCACCTGCGGCGGCGGTCGCAGGCGCAGCGGCGGGCCAGCCAGATGGAGGCGTGGCAGGGCCGGCGTCCGCTCAGCCGCATCGACTCGCTCCGCAGTCACCTGATGCGGCGCTTCTCGTCCGTCTCCGTCACGCCGCAGGAACCGTGAGTGGCGGCCGCACCATGACCCTGTGAGTGGCCGCCATACCGTGACCCTGTGAGTGGCCGCCACACCGTGACCCTGTGAGTGGCTGCCACACCGTGACCCTGTGAGTGGCGGTGTCACACCGTGACCCTGTGAGTGGCCGCCACACCGTGACCCTGTGAGTGGCCGCCACACCGTGACCCTGTGAGTGGCCGCCACACCGTGACCCTGTGAGTGACGGCCGCACCATGACCCTGTGAGTGGCCGCCACACCGTGACCCTGTGAGTGGCCGCCACACCAAGACCCTGTGAGTGGCCGCCATACCGTGACCCTGTGAGTGGCCGCCACACCGTGACCCTGTGAGTGGCCGCCACACCGTGACCCTGTGAGTGGCCGCCACACCAAGACCCTGTGAGTGGCCGCCATACCGTGACCATGTGAGTGGCCGCCACACCGTGACCCTGTGAGTGGCCGCCATACCGTGACCCTGTGAGTGGCCGCCACACCGTGACCCTGTGAGTGACGGCCGCACCATGACCCTGTGAGTGGCCGCCACACCGTGACCCTGTGAGTGGCCGCCACACCGTGACCCTGTGAGTGGCCGCCACACCGTGACCCTGTGAGTGGCCGCCACACCGTGACCCTGTGAGTGGCCGCCACTCCGTGACCCTGTGAGTGGCCGCCACACCGTGACACTGTGAGTGGCCGCCACACCGTGACCCTGTGAGTGGCCGCCACTCCGTGACCCTGTGAGTGGCCGCCACACCATGACCCTGTGAGTGGCCGCCACACCATGACCCTGTGAGTGGCCGCCACACCATGACCCTGTGAGTGGCGGTCATACCGTGACCCTGTGAGTGGCCGCCACACCGTGACCCTGTGAGTGGCCGCCACACCATGACCCTGTGAATGGCCGCCACACCTTGACCCTGTGAGTGGCCGCCACACCGTGACCATGTGAGTGGCCGCCACACCATGACCCTGTGAGTGGCCGCCACACCTTGACTCTGTGAGTGGCCGCCACACCGTGACCATGTGAGTGGCCGCCACACCGTGACCCTGTGAGTGGCGGTCATACTGTGACCCTGTGAGTGGCGGTCATACCGTGACCCTGTGAGTGGCCGCCACACCGTGACCCTGTGAGTGGCCGCCACACCGTGACCCTGTGAGTGGCCGCCATACCGTGACCCTGTGAGTGGCCGCCACACCGTGACCCTGTGAGTGGCCGCCACACCATGACCCTGTGAGTGGCCGCCACACCGTGACCCTGTGAGTGGCCGCCACACCGTGACCCTGTGAGTGGCCGCCACACCGTGACCCTGTGAGTGGCCGCCACACCGTGACCCTGTGAGTGGCGGTCATACCGTGACCCTGTGAGTGGCGGTCATACCGTGACCCTGTGAGTGGCCGCCACACCGTGACCCTGTGAGTGGCCGCCACACCGTGACCCTGTGAGTGGCCGCCACACCGTGACCCTGTGAGTGGCCGCCACACCGTGACCCTGTGAGTGGCCGCCACACCGTGACCCTGTGAGTGGCCGCCATACCGTGACCCTGTGAGTGGCCGCCACACCGTGACCCTGTGAGTGGCCGCCACACCGTGACCCTGTGAGTGGCCGCCACACCATGACCCTGTGAGTGGCCGCCACACCGTGACCCTGTGAGTGGCCGCCATACCGTGACCCTGTGAGTGGCGGTCATACCGTGACCCTGTGAGTGGCGTGTAGTTATGCCACGCCCGCGGCATGTCACACCGCCGTGCGCATTGATCAGTGCAGCTGTTGTCCGGCTTCCGCAGACATGTCAACAACTGTGACGGTGGCCTGTTGCTCTTGCCACGGCCTATCACTGTGCCAATGACCACTCGGATGTGCAGCTGTGCGTGTGTCGAGTGTGGCCGTGACCGTTGCCATGGCGACAGGACGGACGCGGAGCACGCGTCGGCGACGGCGCCCGCCTCTCCCACCACGCCGACCTTCAACCCGGAGGACAACTACAAGACGTACCCGCACGACGGACACACGCTTCGGAAGGCGTTCATGAGCAACCCGTACAATAAGGTATTGGCGGCAGCGTCGGCGCCATCTCAGCCTCCCGTCGACGGTGGGACCCGCTTCCTGTCCGGGGCGCATATCCGCTCCCTACCGATGGCGGGTATCCGCTCCCTACCGATGGTGGGTATCCGCTCCCTACCGATGGCGGGTATCCGTTCCCTACCGATGGCGAGTATCCGCTCCCTACCTATGGCGGGTATCCGCTCCCTACCGATGGCGGGTATCCGCTCCCTACCGATGGTGGGTATCCGCTCCCTACCGATGGCGGGTATCCGCTCCCTGCAGATGGCGGGTATCCGCTCCCTACCGATGGCGGGTATCCGCTCCCTACCTATGGCGGGTATCCGCTCCCTGCAGATGATTGGAATCAATTGAGTTGTGCGGAAATCAACACCTAGCACAACATTTTCCTACATGGCTTCCGATATCTTTTCTATATCCTTGTACCGAGCTACTCGGGACAAATCCAAACGCCAATGCATTTCACTATGGGTAAAAGCATGAATAACATGGATATAAAATGTGCAATGAAACATCCCACAATGTTTCACACTCGATGCATGTGAAATACCCTCACAGCAGCATTTATGTTTCAAAACAGCCTGAGAGATGTTCCGGTGTCGAAAACTGCTGTACGTCAGGCGTCATAAGCGAACATAATACCGGTGGCGCCGCTCTGGTGGTGGGTTTGTAAAGGAACACAACCAGAGTGGGCTTGCTCTGATTAATGCTATATTCTGGTTTCTAGACGAGGTGCAAGTAATTTCCAATGGTCCAAGTTGGACAACATTGAAACAAGCTCTTTTATGATGTGTATTTCGTTTTATTATCAAATCATTTCACCCTGTCCCTTTGCCCTTAAAGTGAAATGTGAGCAATTGGCCACTCAACATCTTTTGATAAAAACGTGTCATACATCTTCTGTGTGACGTCCTGACAATTTCCAATGTTCTTAACTAAACGAAAATCGAACGTGCTACATTTTTATATCATCTTGAATAACTTCCATGAAGATTTAGCCCTGTCACCTTTGCACTCAATTCCATAATTTGTGTCCCAAATTATCACATTGTATATCAGATGTTGTACATATATCAGATGTGTACTAAATTGAACATCAGATGTTCTACATTATCGAATTAATTTTCAATGGTCTCAAGTAAACCGGCATAAAATCCGCTGCCTTCTGATGCCATACTCGACTACTTTTATAGATATCTAACCTTGTCATTTTTGCACTCAATTCCAGGATTTGTCTCGAATTATCGCATTGTATTCCTTTAAATTGTATATCAGGTGTTCTACATTAGCGAATTAATTTCCAATGGTCTCAAATAATCCGGCATAAAATCAGCTGCCTTGTGATGCCATACTCGACTACTTTTATATATATCTAACCCTGTCACTTTTTGCCTTTTGACATTATTTGCTTTGCGACATTATTGACGTTCTGGCATGGCTCGATGCACGTCAAGCGCCGACGGTTGCTGCTTAGAGGATTCGTAGGGCCGCCAAGCGGTGGCACGACAAAAAGTAAAGTTCCACCCTTCAACAATACTAAGCAACATCGGCTCCGCCACGCCAAAATGGTGTCGGCGCAATTCACGGTTGCAGATGCATTCTTTACCTTCAACGCCTATAAGCGTAATGTTCTTAAACAATTCCGTGAAAACCTGTCGGCCTCAACTCTAATGATGGCGGAACTCATGCCAGGCACATCGCCTATCGTTTAAAATATTAAAATATGCCTGCAACTTTGACGTTGGGGCCCATTAACATTCAGGGAATAGGAATCCCGCGCCCCGCCATATTATGAATGGCGGGCGGTCAGGGACGGGCCGGGGGCCACCGGCGGCCGGCCGTCAGTGGTGGAAAATAGTTCCAGAAGGACATACGGAAAGTAACAATATGCGCAATATGTCACTGTAAGTGGCAATAAAATTGACGTCTGAAGGCAAGCTAACTTTCATAAATGCACTTCGCATCATATTTTATGGATACAGAGTCTCATAAATTGTAACTATATTCTTCGCGCGCATACTAGTGAGCATCCGGGCGCGCTTGTCGCGGGCGCATGTTTCAGAGTTCTTGAATGGCATCAAGAACCTACCTGTTTTCCTTCTTTACTGAAGATCCCCAGATGTCCGCATTTACATTGCGTCTGACGCCTAACGAGACCACAACAAACCCCTCCTCGCCATAACCGTGCAATGCATAGCGACTCATGTTAGCCAGCTGACTTGTGCAAACAAACACAGCCCAGGACCTTTGAGCGGTGGCCATCTGGCGAGCCCAAAGTGAAGCAGCATGCAAATTGAGGATGTAGAAAAAGCCAAGGAGGTTCTGTCGACATCAAACTTGTACATATCTTCGGGGATCATTTACACACGAATGAAATCCAGATGTGCAGAGGGCAATACAGTGAAGCAAAATGTTTTTTTTATCTCTTCAATTATTGCATGCCCGTTTCCTATCATTTTGCGCAGTAAAGCGACGCTAGTATTTAAGATTAATTATACCGAAATACATGATGCTGCAGAGAGCTAAACACTCAAAAACAACCTGCATTTGTTATGGTCAGCCAACGTGCCTGGTGTGTTGGTTATTGGTTTTTACGACACGTCGACCGTTGAGTCATATAGCTTCGCCAATCTCTCACGCCGATTGGTCGCGGGCGAAGAGTAGCGACAGGTGAGACTCGAACCCACAACCTTTCGATTGTGAGCCGAGCATCTTACCCATAGACCACTCGTCCCCTAACGTGCCTGTTGGCCCGAAGTGTGACGCGGAAGTGTCACCGGTCGCTTCTGCGTCTGCGCCGCACTTAGAGAGCTGTCCGCCGGAGCGCGCCCTTCTCCTCCGGACTGTGTGTAGGTTGAGTCACGTGCCTTGGTGGCAAATGTTCATTGTTTTTCATTGTGCTTTCGGTTCTTTTTAGTAATATGTCGTGTGTGAATCTAACACATTGGATTCATAATATTTGAAGTATATATTTCAAGAAAATTAACAACTTAGCCAAGTAGAACGAGAATTCAATGCACTTTAAGTCACTGTCAATGGAATAATTTCTACTAACTCGATTTAGTTTCTAGATCGGGCTTCAATTTCACACCAAATAATCTAATCGCTGGTGGTCCGTGGATACAACGACACATAACTGAATGCAGATGGTACATGAAAATCCGCTATGTGCAGGACGCAAATTGGGTTCAGCCTAGCATATTCAATTACTTTATGTTGATCTCTCACACTTTTGTATAAATCGGAGACTTCCATTCGGCGTTCGTCACCCTTTCCTACAGCAAGATTTTCGTCTACGTGCTGCAGGATGTGCCCAAAAAGCCATTATAATGTGGCAGCTGGAGCCGGGATGTAAACCAACCATACGTAGCTATTTACAGACCTTGAATGATTTCCATTGTTGCACGACGCGCTGAGGTGAAACGTATCGTCAGTGTGTTGGTGTTGGTATTGGCATCGGTTGTATTACCGGCTTTGCAGGTAGCTTGGGTTACCTGCGATCCAGTGTTCACATAGTCGCACCTGTATTAACACTCGCACTGGAGGGGGGCGAAATTCGCCCACCCCTCCGATTTTTCGTAAATAACTCCCGATTTTACAGAACGATATACGCCACTTTTTGTATACCTGCTTAAAAATGTCCGGCGCGTCGCTTAAAACAAGAAAAACGGAAATCGACCGAATGTTTTTTTCGAATTAGAGGCCGTCAAAGTTAAATCGTTTCGTAGCGTCAGATCACAAAAATCGACGCTGATGCGCTTCCCGTATATCGGCAAAATGGAAATGTTCTTGGCAATACTAGCGATTTGTTTGATGTATGTTGTTATGCTATGTTGTTTCAAGATCATGCTAGGTCACCGAGGTCAACTCAGGTCAAGTTCATGACAGGTCAATGTAACCAAACTTGTTCAACTGGAAGTTTGTCATAAGCGCAAATGAGTCATGCGATTCATGCCATTTTTCATGTTACACCTTACTGAAAACTTCTGTTTTTGCCGATCCGGCGGGCTGCCCGGTTCCGGTAACTGGAATCGGTAATTGACCCGATAATGTGCTTATATATAGGTGACATGAGGTCAAATGCCGAATCTGTCATCTGTATTGCATTATTAGTTACGTCCAAAACATCATTGATCATTTTCGAGCATTTTAGCACAATCGATCCATAACAATGTCAAGCCAAGCCACGCAAAACAAGCTAAATATGACATATGTGACCTCATTTGGCCTTGAAGATATTGACCTAAGGTCATGAAATTTGTACACAAGTTTATGAGTTCACCACCATGCCCATCTACCCTGAAAATTTCGTTGCTATAGTTATGATAGGAGCTGAGATCTTGAGGGGGGGGAATGCGCCCCCTTCTCCAGTGCGCGTAGTTTTCATAGGCCCTCCAGGGCGCGTGTTAAGGGAATGGTAGTTGGATACGTAAGGCATCCTGTTTCATTGATGAACTTGAACCGATGGTTGTTGATTTGGGTAGGCCGGTTCAAGGGCGGATCAGACCAGTTGGTTAGGGGTCCCAGCTTCCGAATAACCGTCAAATTCCTCACAAAAACAAATCCTGGCCGGTGTACACGGCAAGACTGAAAAAAAGGTTCTTGAGTTAGGCACGGTTCGTTCCGCGATCATGTTGTTAAATAACTATTTTCCTATAGTTTTTTTTAGGGGAGAGGCAAAAACATGTTGCTCCCTTTCAGCCTTTGGGGTGGGGACCTCCATGTACGACATGACCTCCGTGACCCTTGGATCCAGCAGTGGGTAGGTTGAGGTCAAGGTGCTACCCTAGGTTGAGGTAGGTACTTCTCCATTTGAGATTACCCAAGGACGGCTCCCCGCTCCCACGTTTTCATGATTTACCAATGTGCGAGGAACCCTGCTGTATGCTCAGCGAAGCAATGGTTTTCCCTCGTGACCTCGTTCCTTCGCTTGATATGCTTTCTCGAACGTCATTTCGATCACTAAATGGGCGATTTTCCTCATCACTGACTCATTTTCCCTGCACCCGACACCTAACTCGAAGTGAATTTGAGAGCCACGCGGCGCTACATAGCGATACGATGGCGGGACCCGCTCCCGGCCGACGGTGGGCATGTGCCCGGTACTGATATTGTGGGTACCCGCTCCCTGTCGGGGTGGGCATCCGCGCCCTACCCAACAGGTACCCTTCCCTGGTCGCGAGGGTGGGTACCCGCCCCCTACTGCTGGTGGATACCCGCTCCCTGTCGAGGGTGGGTATCCGCTCCCTATCCAGCAGGTACACCTCCCCGATCGAGGGTGGGTATTCGCTCCCTGTCGAGGGTGGATGGTTGTTTCATATTCGGAGTTTGGTACTAGCTCCATTCCATCTGCTGATACCCACTTATGGAGACACAGATGGGTTTGCGACCATAGAAAATACCGGTATAACATGATTCAGCAAGAGTGCTGAAGGTTGTTGAATGCAGTTTTTGGCAATTTCGTAATCAGAGTAATTTGTATCTTCATGAATGCATGATGATGATAGTTTATTGAGATTGAAATATCCAATGACATGGCCGGGTGTTTTGTTTTCTTGTCTGTTATACGTTCCCGGTATGTTTGTTTATGTTTGTAATGCTGTCTCGCTGCAGATGAAACCTAAGGTAACGAAAGATATCAATTAGCATTGTGGGTCACTTCCGATGATTCGGCCAAGCTATTGTTGTATTGGAGAAGCAATTATTTGCCCTAATAACCTGGAATTCTGGCCCTATCTTGCACTCTGCTTTGTGTGATGCTCTCAGCTGCTTGCTGCTATAGTGGACACTGTTTCTCGTCGCTATTTGAACTCATTGCATGCACGCTTTCGGCACAATGTGCCAGTTTTCGCGTTATTTCGTTATGGAGTGCACCTAATAAGACATTCCGCACTATTATAGCTGTGACACCTGTCTCAAACGTATTTATTTGCAAACACTATGCCGCCTATCATGTGTACTAGCTGTGTGTGGTCCATAACCGCTTGTTATATGCCTGTGTCACATGTGTCACCATATCCTGGGTAGCCCCATAGGCCTGCAATAAGCCAACGACGGTGGCGTTGTGTCCCGCGTGCCTGACCCCCCCCACCCCAGCTAACGTCAGCAGTGCCGGTGGTACGGTGGTGTTGTGTCCCGCATGCCTGACCCCCACACCTCAGCTAACGTCAGCAGTGCCGGTGGTACGGTGGTGTTGTGTCGCGCGTGCCTGACCCCCACACCTCAGCTAACGTCAGCAGTGCCGGTGGTACGGTGGCGTTGTGTCGCGCGTGCCTGACCCCCACACCTCAGCTAACGTCAGCAGTGCCGGTGGTACGGTGGCGTTGTGTCCCGCGGTTCTGACCCTCACACCCCAGCTAACGTCGGCAATGTCGGTGGTACGGTGGTGTTGTGTCCCGCGTGCCTGACCCTCACACCCCAGCTAACGTCGGCAGTGTCGGTGGTACGGTGGTGTTGTGTCCCGCGTGCCTGACCCTCACACCCCAACTAACGTCGGCAGTGCCGGTGGTACGGTGGTGTTGTGTCCCGCGTGCCTGACCCTCACACCCCCAACTAACGTCGGCAGTGTCGGTGGTACGGTGGTGTTGTGTCCCGCGTGCCTGACCCTCACACCCGAACTAACGTCGGCAGTGTCGGTGGTACGGTGGTGTTGTGTCCCGCGTGCCTGACCCTCACACCCCAACTAACGTCGGCAGTGCCGGTGGTACGGTGGTGTTGTGTCCCGCGTGCCTGACCCTCACACCCCAACTAACGTCGGCAGTGTCGGTGATGCAGCGGTGTTGTGTCCCGCGTGCCTGACCCTCACACCCCAACTAACGTCGGCAGTGTCGGTGGTGTTATGTCCCGCGTGCCTGACCCCCCACCCCAGCTAACGTCGGCAGTGCCGGTGGTACGGTGACCTCGTTGTGTGTGGTAAAGGCTCGCGTTCCCAGTAATTAATCTGAAAAAAGTATTCGGAACGTTGTCTGCGCTGGGCGCTGCTGTTTTAGCACCGATTCTGATAATTGGGTGACAGTGCAGCATACTAGTGTACCCGCTAATTTTGTCACCGGCGTCCCGTAAACGCCCAGTGCTCTGTCGGTCTTATGCGTCGGCATGACGGCGAAAGCTCATCCGTACCCAATGACCTCTGACCCCTCATCGCTGTCTGCAGCTGCACTTCCGCTACAACCCGAACCTGATCAACGAGGAGGACCAGGAGCTGACCACCCACCTGCGGCGGCGGCGCGCCAATGCGCAGCGCTTCAGCCAGCTGGCGCAGCTGGTGACGCAGGCGTCCCGGCAGGGCGGCGAGCGGCAGCTGCGGCGCGCCGTGTCAGGTAGACTGCGCCGGGTGTCGCGGGCGGTCGTCACGCCGCGCTTCCACAGCCTGCGCTACCTGCCGATGCGCTCCCGCGCGACCGCCGGCCTCGGCGGCCGGTCGGACATTTCAGGTGCGCTCGCGCGCGCCGACGTCCCAGCCGACGCACGCGCGCCGGCGGCGGCAGGTGGCGCCGCGGCGCCGGCCGACGGAGCTGCCGACCGCCGTCGGTCGGCGTTCGGCAGCCGCGCTAAGTCGGCGTCTCCGCCTCGGTCGCCGCCTGGCCGGCCGCCGCTGCCGGGCCGTCTCAGCCTGGATGTCCGCGGTGGTGACGGTCGGCCGCCGCCTGGTCGGCCGCCGCTGCCGGGCCGTCTCAGCCTGGATGTCCGCGGTGGTGGCGGCCGGCCGCCGCTGCCGGGCCGTCTCAGCCTGGATGTCCGAGGCGGTGACGGCCGGCCGCCACTGCCGGCCCGCTTGGGCCTGGATCTGTTGGCGGGCCGGCGGGCGCCGCCGCCGCTGTGCCAGCCCTGCGCCGTCCTGCTGCTGGGCCCGCTGGTGCAGACGACCGTGGCGCCCCGTCTGTGCCGCAACTGTCTGCACCGGCGCGTCTCCAGGTGGATGCAGCCGCCGTCGGTGGCCCGGCCGTGATCTGCTGCCGTCACGTCGGCACTCGCTGCCGTTGGTGGCGACGACCCGGCCTCCCACCGTCGTGTCGGTGCTCGCCGCCGTAGCCACGTGAAAGACTGGCTCACGCGGTGGCCGGTACTGGCCCACCGTCGTGTCGGTGCTCGCCGCCGTAGCCACGTGAAAGGCTGGCTCACGCGGTGGCCGGTACTGGCCACCGCCGCGCCGTTGCGCCGTGGAGGCAGACGATCCTTGTGGCTGACCTGTTCTGTGTAGGTCTTGCATACGGGACTGGGCAGGGTCGACTCACTTACAGTCCATTTTCCCTAGATGCCGATTCATGCTGAGTCGTTCGATGATCTTTCGACCCTTCCCTTCATAGCAGTAAGTAATCTTCGTGTACACAGTGTATATGCGAGGTGAACGGATATATATATATATATATATATATATATATATATATATATATATATATATATATATATATACTTATTTGCATGTATGCAGTTTTGTAAAAGTACCTTGCAGTTACTCCAATGATAATTTAACTATTCCATTCTTTTGCGCTGAGGTGACTTGCATTATGAAGATCGCATTTGCATCTTTGACGTGTATGTCATTTAAAACTCACCATATTCTATGATGATTGGTAAGGTATTTAAAGTACGAGAAATTCACTATGCGTTTTATGGCTAAATTCGCCTTATTTACGACATTACGGTTATCGATTATGGAAAGGTTCAAGTATTAATATTTGTGATAGCAGCATCCCCCACTTCCATGCAAATACAAAGCAGTTCATGTAGCAAACCTGTCCATTGCAATGCTACTGTAGCTGCATTACTTGAAGCAGTTGCATGCCATGGTGAGGTATATTGGACCATATGGGTGATGTATTCCTGGTTAATAATCCATCGCTTACATTTGGCGTCGGTACGGCTTGTGCTTATTGTTACCTGTTTTATAACAAGAGAAGGGCAGAACAAATTATTAGCCTGTGTGTCAAAACGGAAACAAACTGAGTATTAAACGTTCTTGAGAGGTAAAAAGATTTATGATTACCCACCAAGTGATAGAATGTCTTTCGAGATGTATGAACCAACTCGGTATATACTCCGCGTCCATTGACGGGTGGATGATTCTTACAGGTTTGAAAAGAAGTGTCATAAAAGTGAGTCATCTTCATGTTTCGGGAAATGTCCAGTGTTTGAAAGCAGTGGTAAAATAATGTTCTATTAGGTGTGCGATGTCGAATAGCATGTAGCAATATGTCGAAATTCGCACCCAAAAACCGTGTCATTTAGAGTGACTTTAGTTCCATTAAGCTCACTCCGAAACCAAGAAGGTTCTTGAAGCTAGAGCGTTGTCTGTTTGGTAGTAGCGATACCTGAACAAGCCACATCACAGGCAATAACACTGCCTGTAGTTGTGCCGTGGAGTACTAACTATCCGTAATTGTGAGCATGCATAGGATATTTGAAACTCAACATTAGAACAGTACCTAACCATTAACATGGCAAGGCAAGAGGATTGCCTAATTATGCAGCTGGAAGTACGACGTCGACACCTTTGGAAAGGATGTCGATTAAGTATGCTGCATTAAACAAAGCACCAAGTGGTCCCAATGCTGCCGCGCTCGAAGACCGCCGACTGGGACCATGCGTGCTTTGACGGAACTTGTTAAATGTTTGCAGCCGTCGAACAGGTGTTTCCGCCGACTCCATCGTCACGTATGGAGCGGAGAACGAATGCTTTGCTCACTAGCATGTCATTATGTACACAGCTTTGTATTCATGTGCAAGTTACATGCATTCACATGTGTGTGCATAATTTTGTTGTACTGAACTCGAGATAGGTAATTAAATGGCAACATTTGGCCATAAGAAACACCTTGTGTTTTCCCCAATTCTAGCTTCATTCGTGGGAATACAAGCCATGCGGTATGTGGTCTGGCCTCGTCAAATTGCTAATACTAGGTTTATCAATGTAACTCGAGGTGTACCGTGTCTACAAACTCTGTATGTGAGGCTCAGTAATGCATAGTTTGGAGCTAGAATTGCTGTATATATGCTGACTACCAGGTGCCATGTGACCCATTCAGGATTGTGGAGGCTGGACGTGAAGGTATATAGAAAAGTGTGTCGAAACTATGAATGTGGTATGGGAGCATACTCAGAAAGTGTACTCAGAGATTCTGGAACATCCAGAGGCTGCTTTTTTTATTTCGCGATTTGTTGGATCGGATGCATTTTTGTTCGTCGTTTTCAGAGTTGGTTTGTAGATTCTTGTGATATTTAGCTTATTGACAACTTATATATAAATTGTACTGGTTTTTGGTTTGCGGTAAGCGTAACTTTTTACTGACACTCATGACTAGGATTGTGTTACGAGGAATTTCTTTCAATTGAGGAAGTATGAATAAACACGCCATTATCGAGCAGCTCCCTGTCTGCTCACAACAAATGTTCGTAAACGTCTGTGAATATGAGGGCTGCCTTATGCTGTGCTGAATGTCTATTCATAACATATATCGTATTTATTGTACTGACATATTGCAATTGCTTTGATGGTGCGGTGTTCTTTTCGCGATGTAGTGAAGTGGCATGCTTTGTATTCATGTCGTGGCCTCGAGGCGTATCCATGGTAACGGGTCGTGCTGGGATGCGTGTGGACATGTGCTATGCTGGGTGTGGCTCTTGTGTGGCGGAGTTGTGCTGCCGGTGGGAGGCGTCGTCCAGCCGCACTGCCTGCCTGGACACTCACAGAGGTGCCGGCCCACCCGTGGGTGGCGAACCGCCAGGCAGCTGCTGTTGTCAGGCGATTTTCTCGCCAGGTGGCCTCGCCGCTCGCCGAGTGCTGGGGCTTCCTGAGCGTTTACTGTCCAGGCATGCTGGGCTACTTTGCGCAGCGCATTTGTGAGCGCCATGGAATTTGTGCGTGGTATTGTGATCTACACTGTTGTGAGCTGCGCTGTCGCGTGGCACGAGCCGAGCGGGGCCGCCAGGTGTCCGCGGCCGTGGCTCGCCGCTGTCTCTCCCACTGTCACCGTCTGCGCCGGCGCGGCCGGCCGCCGCACACCTCCTCCAGGTGGCGCCGCCGTCGGCTGGGATGTCACGCAGGTCGTCACACATCAGCGGCGCAAGTCGTGTCAGAAGTCGTTCGATGCCGACGTTGACGGCCCGTGCGCAGTCGTGGCGTTCTGAGAGACTGGGCCCTGTGGACGAGGCGCATGGTTGGACGGCGGGCCGCCCGCTGTATCAGGTGTGCCCTCCTGTCGTCTGCCGAGTGCAGCCAGATATATTGTTCCGGGAGGCATCAGGCGTGCGCTGATGTGCCTGCGGGTCACGCCGCTGGCTGACCTCTTGGCTGGCTCCCGGTCAACAGGTCTGCCAGGTCTGCTCGGCGCTGTTCACCTCCCGGTGACCCATCAGCGGTGACCTGGTCCTGAACGGCGACTCGTTCCCAGCGTGTCGCTGGTGGTCGGACTGACACGTCTCGGTGTATCGCCAGAAAGCAGTGGGATGGCTCCTCTGCTCGGTGTATCGCCAGAAAGCAGTGGGATGGCTCCTCTGCTCGGTGTATCGTCAGAGAGCGGTGGGATAGCTCCTCTGCTCAGTGTCTCTCCAGAGAGCAGTGGGATGGCTCCTCTGCTCGGTGTATCGCCAGAAAGCAGTGGGATGGCTCCTCTGCTCGGTGTATCGTCAGAGAGCAGTGGGATGGCTCCTCTGCTCGGTGTCTCGTCAGAGAGCGGTGGGATGGCTCCTCTGCTCAGTGTCTCTCCAGAGAGCAGTGGGATAGCTCCTCTGCTCGACGTCTCGTCAGAGAGCGGTGGGATGGCTCCTCTGCTCAGTGTCTCTCCAGAGAGCAGTGGGATAGCTCCTTGCTCGACGTCTCGTCAGAGAGCAGTGGGATGGCTCACCTGCTGTGTCTCTCCAGAGAGCAGTGGGATGGCTCCTCTGCTCGACGTCTCGTCAGAGAGCAGTGGGATGGCTCACCTGCTGTGTCTCTCCAGAGAGCAGTGGGATGGCTCCTCTTCTCGGTGTCTCGTCAGAGAGCGGTGGGATGGCTCCTCTGCTCGGTGTATCGTCAGAGAGCAGTGGGATGGCTCCTCTTCTCGGTGTCTCGTCAGAGAGCGGTGGGATGGCTCCTCTGCTCAGTGTCTCTCCAGAGAGCAGTGGGATGGCTCCTCTGCTCGGTGTCTCACCAGAGAGCAGTGGGATGGCTCCTCTGCTCAGTGTCTCTCCAGAGAGCAGTGGGATGGCTCCTCTGCTCGGTGTTTCTCCAGAGAGCAATGGGATGGTTTTTCTGCTCGGTGTCTCACCAGAGAGCAGTGGTATGGCTCCTCTGCTGTCTCTCTCGAGAGCAGTGGGATGGCTCCTCTTCTCGGTGTCTCGTCAGAGAGCAGTGGGATGGCTCATCTGCTCAGTGTCTCTCCAGAGAGCAGTGGGATGGCTCCTCTGCTCGACGTCTCGGCAGAGAGCAGTGGGATGGCTCACCTGCTCGACGTCGCCCGCTCCGGCCCCCCATCACGATACATCTGTGACACCATCTGAGCCGCCGCGGTGCTCTCTGTTGTCGGCGAGACGTCCTCGCTAACCCGCACACCGTGATAGTCTGGCGCCACCGTGGCCGGATAGTATCGGCCGGCGCTCTCGGTGCTCGTGGCCCCGCGCCCGGCCCGGCCCGCCACGCCGACCCACTTGTGGCGGGACGCACCGCCAACCGAGGCGATCCAGCTGGCGCTGAAGGCCACCGGCGCTGTCGGGGAGGGGGCTGGGGGTGAGGCCGGCCCCGACTGGGTCTGGTCGGACCATCTGCCGTCGTCGCGACTGCAGAGTCTGGGCGAATGCAGGGGGCGGGCAGTTCGTGGTCGGGAGTTCGGGCGCTCGTGCATTGTGGTGTCAAGCGGAGAACTTGTTGGGGTGGTGTGGTGTTGCTCTGTTTGTGTGTCTGGTCTGGTGTGGTGTTGCTCTGTTGGTGTGGTGTGGTGTGATGTGCCTGGTCTGGTGTGGTGTGGTGTGGTGTGCCTGGTCTGGTCTGGTCTGGTGTGGTGTAGCTCTGTTGGTGTGGTGTGGTGTGATGTGCCTGGTCTGGTGTGGTGTGATGTAGTGTGTCTGGTCTGGTCTGGTGTGGTGTGGTGTGTCTGGTGTGGTGTGGTGTTGCTCTGTTGGTGTGGTGTGGTGTGGTGTGATGTGCCTGGTCTGGTGTGGTGTGATGTAGTGTGTCTGGTCTGGTCTGGTGTGTTGTTGCTCTGTTGGTGTGGTGTGGTGTGGTGTTGCTCTGTTTGTGTGGTGTGGTGTGGTGCAGTGTGCCTGGTCTGGTGTGATGTGATGTAGTGTGTCTGGTCTGGTCTGGTCTGGTGTGGTGTTGCTCTGTTTGTGTGGTGTGGTGTGGTGTGGTGTAGTGTGCCTGGTCTGGCCTGCCGTGGTGTTACCCCACTGGCGTGCTCAGCCTCATGCTGCGCCGGCCGGCAGTGCACACGCCCCAGTACCGGCTGTCGGGCCGCGACCTGGCGCGTCGGGCGGCAGTGTTCCGCCTCAGCTCTCTGGACCCGGCCGCGGTTGGTCGCACTGGTTCTCAGCGGAAGCCGGCCCCGCCCGGCTACTCTTCGGCCGACACACAGGCCGTCCACGGTGGGACCGCGCTTCGGGGCACCGGCCGTCCCTGTACCACCGGCACCGGCCGTCCCTGTACCACCGGCACCGGCCGTCCCTGTACCACCGGCACCGGCCGTCCCTGTACCACCGGCCGCCCCTGTACCACCGGCACCGGCCGTCCCTGTACCACCGGCCGCCCCTGTACCACCGGCACCGGCCGTCCCTGTACCACCGGCACCGGCCGTCCCTGTACCACCGGCACCGGCCGTCTCTGTACCACCGGCACCGGCCGCCCCTGTACCACCGGCCGCCCCTGTACCGCCGGCACCGGCCGTCTCTGTACCGCTGGGACCGGTCTTCCCTGTACCTCTGGCACCAGCCGTCCCTGCACCGTCGACACTGGCCTTCCCTATACCCTACCTTGTGCCACCAGTACTGGGCGTCCCCGTACTACGAGCATCGGCGTCCCTGTGCTACGGGAATCAGCGTCCCTGCACCACGAACATCGGCGTCCCTGTACTACGGGTATCGACGCCCCTGTACTACGGGCATTGGCGTCACTGTACTACGGGTATCGGTGTCCCTGTACGACGAACATCAGCGTCCCTGCGCTACGGGTGTCTGCGTCCTTGTACTGCGGGCATCGGCGTCTCTGTGCTATGGGTATCGGTGTCCCTGTACTACGGGTATCGGTGTCTCTGTGCTACGGGTATCGGTGTCCCTGTGCTACGGGTATCGGTGTCCCTGTACTACAGGCATCGGCGTCCCTGTACGACGAACATCAGCGTCCCTGCGCTACGGGTATCGGTGTCCTTGTACTGCGGGCATCGGCGTCTCTGTACTACGGGTATCGGTGTTCCTGTACTACGGGTATCGGCGTCCATGTACTACGGGTATCGGTGTCCCTGTACTACGGGTATCGGCGTCCCTGTACTACGGGTATCGACGTCCCTGTACCACCGTCAACAGCCGTCTCTGCACCACTTGGCTAGAGCTGCTGCATCTTTCGCTCCACAGCAGCTGATACTACCAGCGCTGATCTGGGTTCTATGCTTCAACATTTCTGGTGGTGGTTCCAATGTTGTGCTTCCGGTGGTGGTCCAATGTGGCACATCCAGTGATTGTGATGTTCCAATGTTGCGCTTCTGGTGGTGGTCCAATGTGGCACATCCAGTGATTGTGATGTTCCAATGTTGCGCTTCTGGTGGTGGTCCAATGTGGCACATCCAGTGATTGTGATGTTCCAATGTTGCGCTTCTGGTGGTGGTCCAATGTGGCACATCCAGTGATTGTGATGTTCCAATGTTGCGCTTCTGGTGGTGGTCCGGTGTGGCACATCCAGTGATTGTGATGTTCCAATGTTGCGCTTCTGGTGGTGGTCCGGTGTGGCACATCCAGTGATTGTGAGGCCATGGCTCCAATGTTGCGCTTCTGGTGGTGGTCCGGTGTGGCACCTCAAATATCTGGTGGTCTAGTTTGACACCTCTGATGTCTGGTGATGGTCGGCCAACACTAGTCGGCTAGCCGCCTGGTGATGGTGCTGCGTGGTGATGCGGCGTAACCTCTGTGCTGTGGTGTGCTGTGAGGTAGGTAGTTCTGCACCGCTGCAGTCTGGGTGTTGCACCTCTGCTATATGGGCGTGGCAACTCCTACTATATGGGCGTGGTAACTATGGTATGTGGGCGTGTAAACTCTGTTATGTGGGCGTGGTAACTCTGCTGTCTTGCTGTGATAACTCTGCAGTACGGGTGTTGCACCTTTGCTACCTGGGCGTGGTAACTCTGCTATGTGGACGTGGCAAGTCTGCAGTCCGGATATTGCACCTCTGCTATGTGGGCGTGGTAACTCTGCAGTCCGGATGTTGCACCTCTGCTATGTGGGCGTGGTAACTCTGCAGGCCGGACGTTGCAAGTCTGCTATGTGGGCGTGGTAACTCTGCTGTATGGGCGTGGCAACTCTGCTATGTGGGCGTGGCAAATCTGCGGTCCGGATGTTGCACCTCTGCTATGTGGGCGCTACACCTCGGGCGGCTGGTGGTTGTCTGGTCGCCCCGGATGATATAGCTGAAGCAGGCCTGGCCATTGCGGTTCACTCTGGTCTGCAGTACCGTGAAGTCGGCACCCGAGGGCTCAAGCCTAGCTGACTAGTCCGATTTCCGTAGAAAGGTGGGTTCGGCGCCAACATCCTGACGTGACTCTTCCGCAGTCGCGCTCTGTGTAGTAGCTTGCCTCATGGTAGCTGCCCTTTGTGGTAGCTGAGATCTAACATAATGCTATTGAGGGGACGAGTGGTCTAGGGGTAAGATACTCGTCTCACAATCGAAAGATTGTGGGTTCGAGTCTCACCTGTCGCTACTCTTCGCCCGCGACCAATCGGCGTGAGAGATTGGCGACGCTATATGACTCAACGGTCGACGTGTCGTACAAACCAATAACCAACCAACATAATGCTATTGGCAGTCGTTCTATCTCTCGCCGGAACCAACTACGTAGGGCTGTGAATAAAATGCAGTTGAATTTTTAGCGTTCAATACTGATGGTGTAATATAGAAGGTGATGTACATGGTTGTGTTTTGTCGAAACCCTGCTAAGTGCTCATTTGCCGTGTTTGTTACACCCGTGTGAGCTATATCTGCACCTGCATGTTACATCCGTGTGTATTGCACTTGCACCTGTGTGTTTCACCCGATTATATTACACCTGCACCAGCATGTTACACCCGTGTGTGTTACATCTGCACCAGCATGTTACACCCGTGTGTTACACCTGCGCCTGCATGTTGCACCAGTGTGTTACACCTAGACTGACGGTACAGTACCACCGTCGCTGTGTTTATCGACTTCGGCGATGGCTCAGTAGCTGATGGCTGGGGTGATGATCCACTGCCGTGATTACGGTACCGTTACACCACCAAACTCTTCCGAAGCGCATTTCACTCTTGTGTGCATGCGGTGCCAGACTCTGGTACAGGAGTGTTGCTTTTAACGTCACGATGTCTGCGAACCTACCGAACTCTCTTCTGATGACATTCATGCATTTGATATGGCGATGCATGACCGATGCAGTCGATGCACCCCAAAGCTCCAATAACCAACCAATACGAACCATGTATCTGATATGACTGCTGATCTTCATCTTACGCACCGCTCATCTGTGCTTCACCGTAGCTGACCAGCGTATTAATATGTTTCATATGTGGCGTTGATCTTCAATATGCGCACTACTTTCACTGTATTCTGCTGTAGCTGACCGAAATATTAGTGTGTTAGACATGAACCTGTGCCACTAATCCACACACCGCTACACTGTTGCGCTTTGGTGCAGGTGACAGAGGTATGCATGCACTTGCTGCGGACTGTTGACCCTGTCTCTGTGCACTGCTGATCCTGTAGAGTGCTTTATCTGGCACCCAATGACCTGCCCCTGATCTCGAGGCTATGCTATCCAACCATGCAGTGCGTAGAAGTGTATGTTGTGCGCTTACTCCTGTCACAACCTCCTTTTTCAGTTGATAACTCCTGTTGACAATGTGATATGTTTCGTTGGTGGCAACCTGGTCCAGCTGATTCCAAAGCCCTTCTCGGGATTCAGTTCGCAGCTTCTGAACCACATGCCTAAGCATCAACCATAGGTGGAAGATCACCAGCAAAATTGTTGCAAATGGTAAAGCGAATCTTACCGAACCAAAGGGTTCGTGCTGCACATTGGTTAAGCAATATACATTCTAAGAAAGCTGGTGTGGTGGGATCAAAAGTTCGTGTCGCAGTTGCAAAACCTGCAACACTGCGCTCTTAATCCATGCCCATGTCTTGTTCTTTGGTGGAAGGTCCCTGAAGAAAAACATCAGAATCCGGAAGTATCCGTATTTCAGTGGCAATAAATTGTACTTAAATAGCGTACATGCAAAATATCAAAAGGCCAATGAAGACATCCTTCGATGTCCAAAGAGCGCTATATTCCTTCAAAAACGATAAAATGGGACGAGTGGTCTAGGGGCAAGATGCTCGTCTCACAATCGAAAGGTTGTGGGTTCGAGTCTCACCTGTCGCTACTCTTCGCCCGCGACCAATCGGCGTGAGAGATTGGCGACGCCACATGACTCAATGGTCGACGTGTCGTAAAACCAATAACCAACCGACTTCAAGATGTTTCTACCGCCAACTTATAAGGAAAACGTCCCTGCACCCCTTCCTGGAATGTTCATTTACCTGATATTAGCTGCTGACCCTGTGAATGCATACCTATTGCTGAAGCTGTGCATCGGTATCCTGTGCATAGATGCTGGCTACAATTTGTACAGGTGCTGCCGATATTGTTTATATGTACTGCTGACATTGACATAAGCTGCGGTCCCTTTGTATACGTACCTGTGGCCATGTGTGTGCATACTGGTGAAACCGTGTAACCTGTGTATAGATACTGACGACCTAGTATGCAAGTGCTGCTGATATTGTTCATATGTACTGTTAACATTGTGCATAGACGCCAAAGCTGTCGACTTGAGCCCGTCCACCCGCCAACAGCTCACAGCCACAGTCACGGTCTGTTGGTCTGACAGCCACAGTCCCGGTCTGTCCTGTTGGTCTGACGGCCACAGTCCCGGTCTGCTCTGTTGGTCTGACAGTCACAGGGCCTGTTGATCTGACGGCCACAGTCTCGGCCTGTTGGTCTGACGGCCACAGTCTCGGTCTGTTGGTCTGACGGCCACAGTCCCGGTCTGCCCTGTTGGTCTAACAGTCACAGTCTCGGCCTGTTGATCTGACGGCCACAGTCTCGGCCTGTTGGTCTGACGGCCACAGTCTCGGCCTGTTGATCTGACAGTCACAGTCTCGGTCTCCTGTTGGTCTAACAGTCACAGTCTCGGCCTGTTGATCTGACGGTCACAGTCTCGGCCTGTTGGTCTGACGGCCACAGTCTCGGCCTGTTGTTCTGACGGCCACAGTCTCGGCCTGTTGGTCTGACGGCCACAGTCTCGGCCTGTTGGTCTGACAGTCACAGTCTCGGCCTGTTGATCTGACGGCCACAGTCTCGGCCTGTTGGTCTAACAGTCACAGTCTCGGCCTGTTGATCTGACGGCCACAGTCTCGGCCTGTTGGTCTGACGGCCACAGTCTCGGTCTGTCCTGTTGGTCCGACAGTCACAGTCTCGGCCTGTTGGTCTGACGGCCACAGTCTCGGCCTGTTGGTCTGACGGCCACAGTCTCGGTCTGTCCTGTTGGTCCGACAGTCACAGTCCCGGCCTGTTGGTCTGACGGCCACAGTCTCGGTCTGTCCTGTTGGTCCGACAGTCACAGTCTCGGCCTGTTGATCTGACGGCCACAGTCTCGGCCTGTTGGTCTAACAGTCACAGTCTCGGCCTGTTGATCTGACGGCCACAGTCTCGGCCTGTTGGTCTGACGGCCACAGTCTCGGTCCGTCCTGTTGGTCCGACAGTCACAGTCTCGGCCTGTTGTTCTGACGGCCACAGTCTCGGCCTGTTGTTCTGACGGCCACAGTCTCGGCCTGTTGGTCTAACAGTCACAGTCTCGGCCTGTTGGTCTGACAGCCACAGTCCCGGCCTGTTGATCTGACGGCCACAGTCTCGGCCTGTTGGCGATGGCCTCCGCCTGATCGGCCGTAGGGAGCCCCACGACCCCGCGGGGCGCACCAGTTCGCCACAGATTGCCACGTTATACCCAGTATATTGCTTTGCAAGGACCAGAAAAGGAACCGCTATCCCTGCACGAGAAGCGGACCTTTTGCAGGGCCATCTACATGCAACCTGAGAACTTGAAATATCGTTAAGGGCTTCATCAAATCGAAAAGATGGATTAAGAATAGCACATGCATATCAACTGCGGGTGCTATACACCACTAGCCGTCAAAAGCTCGGGCGTGGTCGTGTGTGGGCGTTTGAAAGTCCACTTTCTTGAGATGATGATGGCGAGATACTTTGAACTTGAATGGCAACGTGTTTCAGTGGGCGTTCCTGGGAAGGAAAACAATCAGTTTTGAACCTCCTTTCCCGCAGATTAGGACACTGTAACTCAGTTAGTTATGTAAGCTTTAGGGCGCATCGAGAGTATTGGTCATTTAGCACCGAGAGACACCGCAGAATTTGGGTGTTGAATCACGAGGAACGAACTCGCCTGCATATGCGCCACTTCACCAGGAGCCGCCGCAATCTACCAGGTGCGGGCTTCTGTCCACATGTAGTCAGCAGTTTGTGTACACCATTGACGGCGTATATCTTCCAAAGTTCATAATTTCCAACTTGGAAGTTAACCTCCAAAACAGCCCGGATAGGGGTCGTTCATACGTTCCAAAGTTCATAATTTCCAAATTGGAGGTTAGTTCCAAAATTTGACGTTGGTTTCCAATTTGGAAGCGAAGTTAACTTAACTTTAAATTGGAAGTGAACTTCCGAAGTAGCCCGGATGGGAACCAAACCAAACCTGACCTGACCTATTCTAACCTAAACTTCCGATTTTTGGAAGTTAACTTTCAATTTGGCAGCTAATTTCCAAGTTTGGGAAATTAACTTCAACTTTAGAAATTATGAATTTTGAAGAAAACAACCGCTACCCAGGTTGTTTTGGAAGTTAACTTCCAATTTAGAAATTATTGACGTTGGAAAGTGTGAACTTTGGAAAATATGAACGCCTCCCGCACAATAACTCTAGTCAGCGAAGCTACGGCCGCCTGAGTCTGTGACATCCTAGGGGCAGAAGCGCCATGAGACCACTTGTCGGGTTGGTTTGGGTCAGATCCGCCCAACTGTTGCCTGTTTAATATATATTTTTCACTACTTAATACTTACTTCAGCGACGTAAGTTTGTGTTTGCTACTTACAACTTTACTCTGTTCCATATCAAAGGTGTACACTGTAAACAAGGCGTAGTAAATTTACCTCAGTAGTAAATGCGTTGAGTTTGATATGTGCGCCGCGCTTGCCGCGATTTAATTAAACAATATGCCATCAAGACTTTCGGAAAACATGCTACTGACGTATTTGCTAATCATTGTAGGTACCTGCCGAACTGTTCAAAAAGACATGCACAAGTTGTAATATTTAGCCAATGGAAATGACAAATGTAATTGTTTTTTTTTAAATAAACAAATGTAGGCTAAGCAACAGTTGCAGCTCGGATCATTAATGTAAGCGAGATCAAGCGTGAACATCAATAGCTAATTGCTATTTTGATGAAACTTTTCATTGGCTTGTGCAGAAAAAAGAGTAACCCAGGGAGCTCAACAGGAACAAGCATGCCATCCTCTTATAACATAGGTAAATTGGCAGGGCGTGAGATGGGCGAATACCCCTGTTTTGTGGGGGAGTGGGCCTTTATTTTCTAGAAAGCTAGTTGGACGGAAGGAGATACGTCTTCATTCCAGAGGCGTAGAAACGTCTCACAAGTGGTGGGGGAGGGGAGGGGACAAACCCTGCAGAGGTTGATTCTTACCATGTTTCGCCATAGCATATAGCATAGCATTAATGTTAAACTTGATTAAAAAGTGCAGGGGTGGGCAGGAATAGGGGTCCCTGCCGGGAGGGTCTAAAATGCCCATTTTTTTGCCCGATGGACGATCTCAGCAATTACGGAGTGGATGTCGATGAATGTTACAGTAATAGAGGTTTTTTAATTAATGTAGTGGTTTTGACCTACAACCGTAATTAATATTTTGTATTTAAATGCCTTTAAATCGCTCCCAAATGGCGTTGAAATGCTGTAATAAAAAAGAAAGAGAATGCCTAAAAATAGAAAATAAAAATGGCTCTAAAATAAACTTCGACATCGATTTGGGGCGTGTTGGGTCATTTACATCCAATATTAATGGGTAGAAAGTCACGAAATGGGGGATTGAAATTCCAGATTTGCCCGATGGACGATCTAGGAAAGTAACTTACAGAATTGCGCTAAATACACAATGATCGATGTCTTTTCACCGTATTAGATCAGTTGAGGCAGTTAAGAGAAAAGTTAACATATTAAATGTAGAAATTCATCATATCACAATTCAATTAGAGATGGGTTCAGGGTAGAGATGGGTCAACAGAACAAATCCATCACCCACCTCTAATTGACTTGCGATGTAACCCATCTCTAGTTGAATTGTGATGTGATGAATTTCTACATTTCATGTTAATTTTTCTCTTAACTGCCTCAACTCATCTAATACGGTGAAAAGACATCGATCAGTGTGTGTTTGGCGCAATTCTGTAAGTTACTTGTGTGGATCGTCCATCGGGAAAATCTGGAATTTCAACGAAATTTGGGGGCGATTTAAAGGCATTTAAAGGAAAATATTTATTACTGTTGTAGGTCAAAACCACTACATTAATTAAAAACATCTATTACTGCAACTTTCATCGACACCCACTTCGCAATTGCTGAGATCGTCCATCGGGCAAAAAGGTGGACATTTTAGACCCTCCCGTCCCTGCCCCCTATTCCTACATATATGTTCCATTTACGAAGTCCTGGAGAACAAAACATATATATATATAATCAAAGGAGCTCCGGGCGTGCGTGGAGCGAACCCAAAGGCCAATAGTGCTTCGTAACACGTTTTGAAAAAGATTATACAGCTTGAACTGGTACCACCGAAGACAACTCGATACATTAATGTATGCGCTCCACGCCACCCAATTGACAAAACAACCTGAAGTGCTGGCATCCGTTCTACTTACAATTTGCTGTGGTGTCAAAAGTAGTGCCACTCGTACACAGAAGAGAATGCGGCCTCAATTGTGGAAGCCAAATGACTGCCGCCAACGAAGAGCAGCACGAAAACATTCTCGCTGCCCATTCAAAGCACTGCCTGTGTTGTTCAAATGTCCGGTCAGAACGTAAATCACACAGATACTGACAACAAGCGATAATTCTTAAACATCCCACCTACTTTTCATTGACTCAGGCCCCCACAGTGTATTACTTGCACTGCTTCACCACTTCGACCCCCTTCCCCTCACTGTAACTAATTGTAACTGCGGAAACTGCCAGAAATTGCACGAGCGAAGAAAAAAAACCAGAGTTGCACGTGCCCGCTGCGACATGGGCGCTACCGGTCGTTGTGATCGTATCTAAATCAGATGATCGACTGAGTGGAATAGCCGCATCAAACCCACTCAAGGCCATTTGGACCAGGGGCGGATACAGGGGACACTTGGAGCATGCGCCACCTCTCACCCCCTCCCACCCCCCATGGCGTCCCTCCAGACGGGAAAGTGTCCCACTCCCTCAACGGATTTGTCTGCCAAAGGTGCCTATTTAAGAGGGAAAAGGGTCTTTTTGGGACGAAAAGACTCCCTTTAGTGCATCCTCTCCGCTCAACGAATATCGAGCGGAGCCTCCACGCTGAGCAAATTTTCCGCGGAAGGCTCCCTTCCGAGAAAATGTGTTCCCCATCAGCTAATTCATTGGAAGTCAGGAGCTGATCTACCACCACCAATGCGCACTGCTTGCCATTCGTTTCACAAAAACAGCAGAGCATTTCCCTTACCGGAAAGGCTCTGGCAGATCCGGGTCCATGTTCATCCGTGATACTGGCTTTGAAATGCACATATTCTCAGCTTGGGATGCAATGACATGCATTTAGGGTGCCTCAGAGCAGAGTAAAATTTTGTAGTAAGTTCTCCTCCATATGTACTACTGAGTTGTAGTTGTACGAAGTATATTGTTGAGCTTTTATGAAACAGCCGGCCTGGATTTAGCCCAGGTTATATAGTAAATAGTAAGTTATAAGTAGAAGATTTAAGGTAGTAAATTATAATTGTAGATTTTGCTTTGTGAAACATAATTTTACACCTACAACTTACTAAGTAGTAAGTTGCAAGTAGTAAGTACTTACTACTTGCACCGAAATTTTGTTTTGTGAAACTGGCTACTGGTGTCCATGGCGAGGGATAGACATAGCTCAGCTCACTGCTTGTGGAAGGCAGGACGCCGGGGTAGTGGCAACAGTTTTCGCCGTGGTGGCGTATGCTGGCCGAACCCTGGCGACCCGTGGTGATCTGTGGCGATCTGTGGCGACCCGTGATGACCCGTGGCGACCTGTGTCGACCTCTGGCGACTGGTGTTGGCTGGTGGATGGGCCGGGCGGCCGTCGCTGCCGGCCGACACGTCAGCTGACGCTGTGGGTGACGCCAGGTGACGGCGAGCCGCAGCTGCACATGCCCGGCGTGGCCGACCTGGTGCTGGGGCAGCGGCGGCGCATGCTGGAGCGCCAGCGCGTGCGTCACATGTCGGCGCCGTCGTCCAACGACTCGATGCGGCCGCTGTCGTCGGCGTCGCTCAGCGACGACGACGCGTCCGCCGCGCTGCGGCCCATCCCCGAGACGGACGAGGTGCGCGCCGAGCAGAGTCAGCTGCTGCCGCGCGTGGTGCCGGTGCCGGCGCCGCGCCGGCCGCCAGACTCTGCCGATCAGAAGGAGAGCCGCATGTAGACGCTGCCGATCAGAAGGAGAGCCGCATGTAGACGCTGCCGATCAGAGGGAGAGCCGCATGTAGACGCTGCCGATCAGAAGGAGAGCCGCATGTAGACGCTGCCGATCAGAGGGAGAGCCGCATGTAGACGCTGCCGATCAGAGGGAGAGCCGCATGTAGACGCTGCCGATCAGAGGGAGAGCCGCATGTAGACGCTGCCGATCAGAAGGAGAGCCGCATGTAGACGCTGCCGATCAGAGGGAGAGCCGCATGTAGACGCTGCCGATCAGAGGGAGAGCCGCATGTAGACGCTGCCGATCAGAGGAGAGCCGCATGTAGACGCTGCCGATCAGAGGGAGAGCCGCATGTAGACGCTGCCGATCAGAAGGAGAGCCGCATGTAGACGCTGCCGATCAGAAGGAGAGCCGCATGTAGACGCTGCCGATCAGAGGGAGAGCCGCATGTAGACGCTGCCGATCAGAGGGAGAGCCGCATGTAGACGCTGCCGATCAGAGGGAGAGCCGCATGTAGACGCTGCCGATCAGAAGGAGAGCCGCATGTAGACGCTGCCGATCAGAGGGAGAGCCGCATGTAGACGCTGCCGATCAGAAGGAGAGCCGCATGTAGACGCTGCCGATCAGAAGGAGAGCCGCATGTAGGCTCCGCCGCTCTGGTGGCTCGCTCGGCCTCCTGCCGTTGTTGATGGCGTGGGACCCCCGGATCCTCGACTCCTTGCGCCGGTACGTTCTCAGGCCAGTGGCCTTTCCTCTATGGCAAGTCCTCGGGTGCCCGTCCGTACGCCTGTTGAAGTCTGCGACTGGCGTGCTGGTGCCTACGACTTGTTCTGGAGACCAATCTCCGGCCTGTGGCTGTTGGTGCCGGGTCCCGAACGGCGGTACCCTCCCTCCGTAGCCCGTTTTGAGGTCGGTCTTTGGCGACCCGTGCCCCATCCGGTGCCCCGGGCGTCTGTGGTGGGCATGACGTGTCTGCCGGCCGTGTGCCAGTGTGACGGCCGGTCAGGTCAGGTCAGGTCAGACGGCCAGTCGGCGCGCTGTGTTGCGGTGCGCCGTGGCCAGCTGTGTGGAGCACCGCTGTCTCGTACCGTGCTGTGCTAGACAGCCGGCCTCCTCGCCGTTGTGTACAGTCCGGCGCATTGACCGAGGGCGCGCGAGGTCGTGTCAGCCCACAGCCGTGGGCGTGGAACAGATCGGCCGGCGCTGCCGGGGCGGACACCGGCGGTCAGTGTCTGGCATGCGCCGTCAGTCAGTTCCGGGGTGGATGACATTAAACACATGATTTGTCAGTGAGGCCGATCAGGAATGCGAATCACGCATTCCCAACACCTCAGTGAGGTCGCTCAATGATGAGAACGCCCGTTGGAAATTTACGTTTAGCGGGAGATTGGTTCGAATTATATGGTTTTTAGCCGGAGATCGGCCGCAGATGTGTTGTACTTAGACAGAGGCTGGCTTGGAAGATGTAGTGTTTTGACCGAGGTCGATACCTGCTCGTCCGAGCCTTTCCTCTTGAGTCGATTGCTGGTACTCTTGTCGTCAGCCAAGTGCACGTTGCTGGAAGACCAGTGTTGGTGGTTGTTGGTTGTGAGGGTGCTATATTATGTTGTTGTTTGCGCCTTGTCGGTGACGTCATCGGTGACGCATACTCGGCTGAGTGCTGGTAAGTTAGTGTTTCCCCTTGGTTGTTTGTGCGTAACATTTGTTGCACGTTTGGTCAAGCTTCGTGGTCGTTTGAACCATCAGCTGCAGTTGCGCATTGGGTCACTGTCGACGCTGGAATTACGGTGGGCATGTGTTTTGTTGCCTGCGAGTTGTTATCGCCATAACAGTTGATCGCTTGCTGTTGAGACACTAATCACTACTTGCTGTCGTAATCAAGCCGCATCAATTGGTTCATCTGCCGTGTACGTTCATGCTCACATAAGTCACTTCCGCCCGTCTCGTACGAGTTTTTTGCCGCTATCCGACTTGCTTTTCTTGCTTTTCCATTCCGACACTCAATTGCTCACAGAACTCGATGACAATAATAACGTCCAGGCGGTCGATCGCTTCACTTGGCGTGACCAAGCTGGCACGCGACAACCGCTTGTAGACAATATCGTGATCAAAGTCCATGTTTAATGGCGTCCCGTGCGCACCGTCGTGATCAAAACTGACACTTAACAGCTGACTAGACACTATTGTGACCAAAACTAACACTTAACAGCTGACTGTAGACACCGTCGTGACCAAAACTGACACTTAACAGCTGACTAGAGACCGTCGTGACCAAAACTGACACTTAACAGCTGACTGTAGACACCGTCGTGATCAAAACTGACACTTAACAGCTGACTGTAGACACCGTTGTGACCAAAACTGACACTTAACAGCTGACTAGAGACCGTCGTGACCAAAACTGACACTTAACAGCTGACTGTAGACACCGTCGTGATCAAAACTGACACTTAACAGCTGACTGTAAACACAGTCGTGATCAAAACTGACACTTAACAGCTGACTGTAGACACAGTCGTGATCAAGACTGACACTCAATAAGCGCCTGTGGACGCTGTCGTCTGCACGAGCTGGCTTCATGGCAGGGCGCGGACGCGATTGTGATCAATGCTGACATGTGATTGCCGGGTGTTGACATGGTCGAAAGCTGACAAGGTTGACATGATCAAAACTGACCCAATGGCCAGATATTCGCGATCAACGCCACCGAACCCCGCTGCCTTATCACGTGACTGCGTGTCGCCTGTGGCGTTAGCGACCGCTGCCCGCGGTCAGTTCAGCTCACCGTTGTGTGTGTGTGCTGTCCGGTGATCTGGTGAGACGTGCGTTGCACCGGCCGGTGCTTTGTGCCGCTGTCAGGTTGTGTGCACGTTTCGCCGCCGCCGCGGCGCTCTGTCCGGCAAACGGCATGACTTGGGCTGCCACGTGGATGCCGTCGGAACGTTGGTACATCGCTGTCTGAACACGTCACGCGCTTGCTGTCGGAGCGCCTCTGCAGTGCACATACTGTCTGACCACTGATGGCGCGCACACGCTGTCGGAGTATTGTGGCTGGTGGTGCAGGTGGACGACGCTGATTGTTGTCGCCGTCTGCCAGGCTCTCGAGCGTCGCCCCAGGTGAAGTTCGGTAATTAAGGTATGATTGTATCTGGTCGGAGTGGACAACGACGGTTCGCACTTCAGAGCTATGCGCTTTCTCATGTTCTGACCTTTACGCGGATATTCGGTGCGTGCTTTCTAAGATATTCGGGTGTGCGTGCGCGTGTCTGCGCCAGTACGCCTCTCGGGTGCCTAATGTGGAGTTGGAAACACCTGGCTGCCTAGAAACTGGTCGTCCAGCGACGCAGACGCGCACTCTGTCTTGTGTTGGAATGTTGGAGCTGCACACGCGGCTGCGGACGGCTGCGGACGGCTGCGGACGGATGCGGACGGATGCGGACGGATGCGCGGATGTTTCTGCGACAATACATGTTAGTCTACTCGTGTGCTGCGACAGCGGAGGCGCGCGCCGCTCGGCGGCTTCAGGCAGTGCTTTCACGGTCGGATCGTCGGGGGAAAATCGTACCCGCATTCAGTCGATATTCTGAATCAAATAGGACACTGAATAGGATAAAACGCCATACTTAAAAGTCAGCAGGATGTAACAGTCTGAGATATGGCAGATGGTCTCAACGTCATCCTCACCATGCCAGTAGACAGGGGTGTTGTCTTATATGTTTTTGAGGGGGTAAGTGCTCCATCAATGTTGCCTTTGCCCCCCCCCCCCCAATAATTTCAACTTTTATCATGGGACCCTATGGAGTGTGCCAACAATCGATTTCGGTCTGCCCATTTGCTTCATGTATTTGCCCCCCACCCCAATACTTTTCCGAAATCAACACCTCTGCCAGCAGATGTTAAGAGTTGGTTAATATTAAATTGATGAGTATTCATAGAAGACAACTGGCGAAGCTTGACAAAAAAAATTGTTCACGTTTGACCGGTTTAGCCATCAGCTGAATATTGACAAAAGACCAAAATATTGTTGTTTTTTATGGAGGAGGCAAGAGGAGAGCTGCACCCCTGCATTGGTTCCCCACCACCTGCCCTGCCTCTGACGTTGCAAGATTGCCAAAAGCATCGATTGTGTTTCAGCATAGGAGCATGTTTGCCAAAACCCCTTCGTTTTTGTTCGCAACAGATGATGTGGAGTGGAGCGACAGATAAGTGGTGAACTGGGCAGGTACTGTACTGCGTGGTCACTGTCGGCGAGTTGGGAAGGCGTCGGCTAGTATCGACCTCAGGGGCATCCCTGTCAGCGGTCTGAATCACCCGACGCCGCCAGTACCGATCTGGGGTGGGGTGGGGGGGGAGAGCATTCCTGACAGCGGTCTGAACCACCCGACACGTCCAGGTTCCCATGCCGGATCGCCGGTGCACGGGACAAAGGACGGGTAACTCGGCCCGGTTTCGTGACGGTCGCCGTCGCCTCCGGCGACAGCGTGGCCGGCGATGTCTCTCTGTCTCTCTCTCTCTCTCTCTCTCTCTCTCTCTCTCTCTCTCTCTCTCTCTCTCTCTCTCTCTCTCTCTCTCTCTCTCTCTCTCTCTCTCTCTCTCTCTCTCTCTCTCTCTCTCTCTCTCTCTCTCTCTCTCTCTCTCTCTCTCTCTCTCTCTCTCTCTCTCTCTCTCTCTCTCTCTCTATCTCTATCTCTATCTCTATCTCTATCTCTCTCTCTATCTCTATCTCTATCTCTATCTCTGTCTTTCTATCTCTATCTCTATCTCTATCTCTATCTCTATCTCTATCTCTATCTCTATCTCTATCTCTATCTCTATCTCTATCTCTATCTCTATCTCTATCTCTCTCGCTCTCGCTCTCGCTCTCGCTCTCGCTCTCGCTCTCTCTCTCTCTCTCTCTCTCTCTCTCTCTTTCTTCCTCTCGATCTTGCAACAGTTTTAGCTCGACCTGTCTCTTGCCCTCACCAAACCAAGAGCTTGTCAGTAACAGAGGCTTCTTGTCAGTAACACGCGTCCGTTCTTAACTCGAGCAACAGTCATTTTCCCTTCGCCGCGTGTATGGTGGAGCGTGGCGTGCAGGCAACAACATCTGATCTTCGAAACACCACTTCCGGCGCTTTCCACAAGTGTCAGGCTTTACGCGCACCTGGTACTTGCGAGATGCGCTTGATCGGCCTTCAGAGTATTTGGCAGTAAAGCTCATCTTACCCGGGGTGCTCAACGCCTATCGAGTGAGAAGCACTTCGTCACCTGTTGGATACCCACTTCTCATCGAGTGAGAAACACTTCGTCACCTGTTGGATGCTCACCACTCATCGAGTGAGAAACACTTCGTCACCTGTTGGATGCTTACCGAGTGAGAAGCACTTCGTCTTCGGTTGGATGCTCACCACTCACCGAGTGAGAAGTACTTCGTCACCTGCTGAATCTCTCACCCCGTCAGCACAACCCTGCCGCGCGTGGACTATGCGACGAATCACCAGTCACTGATCTGGCGACACAAGTCCCCCTCTCCCCAGCTTAGGTGAGCAGTTGTGGGACCGTCCGGCGATCCTCCGGTCAACACGAGGCACGCCCCGATCGGCAGCCTTCACCACCCATGGTACTGGCTGTTTCGTCAGCGGCAAAAAGCCGTCCGGGCGGGCGGCACCGCCCGTCAACTGGGCCAACAGTCGGAGGCGTTTGAGTGACAGACGGCCTCTCGCCCGGCGACTGCATCACGAGACGTTGTGTTTGGCTGACAGACGGCCTCTCGCCCGGGGACTGCATCACGAGACATTGTGTTTGGCTGACAGACGGCCTCTCGCCCGAGGACTGCATCACGAGACATTGTGTTTGGCTGACAGACGGCCTCTCGCCCGGCGACTGCATCACGAGACGTTACGTTTGGCTGACAGACGGCCTCTCGCCCGGCGACTGCATCACGAGACGTTGTGTTTGGCTGACAGACGGCCTGTCGCCCGGGGACTGCATCACGAGACGTTGTGTTTGGCTGACAGACGGCCTCTCGCCCGGGGACTGCATCACGAAAATTTTAAAAAAGACGTTGTGTTTGGCTGACAGACGGCCTTCGCCCGGGGACTGCATCACGAGAGTTGTGTTTGGCTGACAGACGGCCTTCGCCCGGGGACTGCATCACGAGACGTTGTGTTTGGCTGACAGACGGCCTCTCGCCCGGCGACTGCATCACGAGACGTTACGTTTGGCTGACAGACGGCCTCTCGCCCGGCGACTGCATCACGAGACGTTGTGTTTGGCTGACAGACGGCCTGTCGCCCGGGGACTGCATCACGAGACGTTGTGTTTGGCTGACAGACGGCCTGTCGCCCGGGGACTGCATCACGAGACATTGTGTTTGGCTGACAGACGGCCTCTCGCCCGGGGACTGCATCACGAAACATTACATTGGCCGTGCCGGCATACTGGGGCGCCATATGACGACTGGCCATTTGGAACAAGACCGGAAATCAGAACGTCTGTTCTTTGGCTCTTTATGACATCCATTTCTGATCATCTGGCAGCATTTGATGAGGAATATCGTATGCGGAAGAAATCTGAACTGACATGTAGCCACTGGGCCCTGGGGGCCGAGCACCTGGAGACCTTCGTAGTCCGTAGATACGTGGAAAATGGTTGGCAAACCGTGTTGCACGACCGTGCATGCAGCTAAGGAAGTGATGTGAAAATGACGCAAGGGATGATCGCACGACGGAGATGAAGAGGAGCCACGGGTGTCAAGCAGTATAGTCGGATAAGAAGTCTGCTACAACCGATCGACCCGGACGGTGTGAGACTAGTGTGTCGACTTGTGGGCCGCACGGCGTGGGACGGGTGGGGCTTGGTATTCAACGTCCAAATCACGCTGCAGTATTCAAAACGGACCGTATATTAACAAAATATTCAATCATCAAAGACAATGGCAAATTTGGGAATATAATCATCCACTTGAAATGCTCATGTGAGTATACGAATGGCCCTGTTTGCCGATTCATCATGTCCGAAATGCGATACAAAAATGCCAGTTTGCTATTAATCACGACACTAAGGTCGCATTTTGTTTGTACATCTTCAAGCCCAACTGCATCTATATACTATTTAGTGTGAGCGACAGAGTCTCAAGGTCATCGTGAACAACTTTCATGTTGTCCAATTTGGAGATAATCTTCATCGAATGGATCAGGCCTACAAACGGTTGAAATTACTGTCGCTACAAAATAAGTTTATCAGCTGGGAAAACAATTTCGTGGTAAACTTATCGATGTCCAGAAAGCACTCAGATTATACTTCTTGCGAAAGATCGTTAATCAAAAGATAAAACAGGTTAGCATAGATCATTCGGTGGCACCAAAAGTAACCGACCTCCAGTTGGGCGATTTGTTGTCCTCAATGACCCGTCGGCACCTGTCAGGTGAGAACGAAACAAATCAATTCAGGACAGAATCTTGCATGTGGTACGACGTTCAGCTCATGAATGACGAGCCGGCGATTCACTCTCTGAAAGGCGGCCGAATAATAAGTATGTATGGCGTTGGTCCGACACACGACGGGCGCCCTGTGGTGCCAATCCGGTATGGCCGCCCATGCGGTGCCCAGGCACATGGCGAAGTCACTGACACACCAGCGTCGAGGAATAAGCCCGTGTTCTGTGCACGGCACTGGAAGTTCATCGCTGCACACAGCATGGCGCAGCAGTTCATCGCCACACACAGCATGGCGTAGCAGTTCACCGCTGTACACAGCATGGCGCAGCAGTTCATCGCTGCACAGTGGCACACAGCATGGCATAGCAGTTCATCGCCACACACAGCATGGTGCAGCAGTTCATCGCTGTACACAGCATGGCGCAGCAGTTCATCGCTGCACACAACATGGTGCAGCAGTTCATCGCTGTACACAAAATGGCGCAGCAGTTCATCACTGCACACAGCATGGCGCAGCAGTTCATCACTGCACACAGCATGGCGCAGCAGTTCATCGCTGCACACAACATGGTGCAGCAATTCATCGCTACACACAGCATGGCGCAGCAGTTCATCGCTGCACAATGACGAGCATTCAGCTGACAACATGGCGCAGCAGTTCATCGCTACACACAGCATGGTGCAGAATTCATCGCTACACAAGCATGGTTGATCGCTGCACACAACATGGCGCAGCAGTTCATCGCTACACACAACATGGTGCAGCAATTCATCGCTACACACAGCATGGCGCAGCAGTTCATCGCTGCACACAACATGGCGCAGCAGTTCATCGCTACACACAACATGGCGCAGCAGTTCATCGCTACACACAGCATGGTGCAGCAGTTCATCGCTACACACAACATGGTGCAGCAGTTCATCGCTGCACATAACATGTCGCAGCAGTTCATCGCTGCACACAACATGGCGCAGTAGTTCATCGCTGTACACATCATGGCGCAGCAGTTCATCGCTGCACACAATATGGCGCAGCAGTTCATCGCAGACAAACAGTCGCAGTCAGATTCTTCCTAAAAAGAAGAAGCATGGATGTAAACCTGCAAATAATCGCACTTTTATGCATCCCTTTTTGGAAATCTGAATGCCATTCGCCTACATCCACCTTTTTGGGAAGACCCCCGTTTGAACCCCGCATGTTATCGTTAGCCGAACCACTGAGTCGCGGCACACTCAACGAGAGTTTACGTTATATGTGCCGCACGCTCTGCTTGAAGTCTGGATGTACATATACATTAGACTCCCGTCGACGCCTCGAGTACGCGATGCGATGGTCACTCAGGGTGTCTACCAGGTCCGCGATGCGAAGACCATTCAGGATGTCTACCAGGTCCGCGATGCGAAGACCATTCAGGGTGTCTATCAGGTCCGCGATGCGAAGACCACTGAGGATGCCTACCAGGTCCGCGATACGATAGCCACTCAGGGTGTCTACCAATCCGCGATTCAATGACCACTCAGGATGCCTACCAAGTTGTGCTAAGTGCGTACATGACGTTCGAGGTAATACCATGGCAAGCGGTGTCACCAAAATTGTCAAATGGCCGTTGGCTTAGGAAGACTACAAAGCTTAGGAAGGAAAAAAAAAGCTTAGAGGTGCCAAGCATACTTCACAAATGCAGCGATTAACCTGACTTGCTGGCGGATGTCTCACGCTCACTGCATCAGATTTCACACGTAGACTGCCTTTAGTGCTTCCAAAAATAAGTTCCTAAAGGTCTTCTGGAATCGCTGAGGCGCTCGTGAACAATACAGAGTTTGGTATGAGCCGGGCCGGAAGCGGACAGCATGTGCGTGTCCAACGTAGCCTAGGTGGCAGAGATGCAGGCAGTGACGTGTATGTGTGCATGTGTGCATGCCTATATATGGGTGTACATATGCTCATGTGTGTGTATGTACAAGTGCATGTGTGCGTACACATGTTGCGGAATCATTTTCCGGCAAGAAGGGAAGGGGCGGACACCACAACTGGTGACCTGTTTCCCACAGACCATACTCCTACTTCTGCCGGGGCCGGGATGAAGGAAAAATGTTCCCCGTCGTGTTTTTGTTCTTAACCACGTAGATAATCGTGGCTTTTACCTGTGCCTGGCACCATCCTTCGTGTGCTCAGTGGTATAAATACATTCTGTCTACCTTTTACCGCTATCACTCGAGATCGAGTCTAGAGGTCAACGTTGTGGCGTCGCCGACTGACCTGACTATTTTGTTGGTTTGCTAACACCGAGCCGTTGGCCAAATGGCATTGTCGGCCATGGCGTAGCATGAATATCCACCTGAACTTCTGGTGAATATCATGTTGTTATGAATATGGGAACTCAAGGTTAAGGTCACGCATAGCAGGCGTGGGAAGCAACATACTTTTGTGTCGCGTTGGAACGTAATTTTACCGTAACTTCCAAACTGCGGACGATGAAGCGATGAAACAAAGACAGGTGAACTTGTCATGATGTTCTGCATTACAATGTGTCCAAAGTTTTGATGGGAGGCCATGTGATGATATTTACCCTTGCAAGATCACCCACTTTCAGATAGTACACTTTTCATGCCGATTGCTAATGATTTCGATTGCTTACGATTTCCATAATTTCGATCTTATCGATGCTTATCGATTTTCATAATTGGTACATCTCGGAGATAAAAGGAGACGTGAAAGCGAATTCGGCATCGAAAATTACCCCAGTAAGCTACTTGTTGCAGAAAGGTGAACTTGGATTACACCAGGTCACATGGGTAATTGACATAGGATGGCCTACGTCACATTCAAATAATGTTGGCACTAGATAGGAAAGCAGAACACTTCAGAAATCAATTCAATTGTCAGAAGACATTCCAAATTTGGACGCAATCGCTCTGCACGTTAGACGGCTGTTCCGGAAAAAAACATACCGAGGCAAAACTAACCCGCGGGCAACATTCTATGGTTAATATATTCTGGCACCGAACTATGAAGGTGAAGGCTATGATAAGGTCGTGGAACCTTATATGTTGTGGATATGAGCGTTTTTCTTTCTAGAAAACGTGTAGCACGAGCTTCCATGGTGCATCCGAAGCTTTTACACGACAAGGTAATGTAGTACGTAATGTTCAAACGAAATTACGTAGAATAAAACAATACCATCCTTTGAAATGCATTCGAAGCAGAAATGGCGCTTCCTTATCAATACGAGTCAAAGAAATAGTGTTTTTATCCAGAAGTGCCAATATCACAGCATTACATGGGCATACATGGGCAGGATTTTAAAGGTGTAAAATATGGCTTCCCTACGAAATTTAGGTTTCAGAGTACTAGAAAGTGCAGCTGTGCACTAGACAAGTGATGTACAGTATTAGACGTACCAGAAAGTGCAGCTGTTCATCAAACAAGTGGTGGACAGTACCAGAAGCACTAGAAAGTGCAGCTGTGCACCAGACAAGTGAAACACATGAGCCACACCAAACACAGTTCCAAGGCAGAACAAACAGTATTCCTTTGACAGCTGAACAGGCAAGCTTGCGGTCGTCTGTACAGCTTTGTTAATTATGAGGTGCCTTTATTAACGTCACACAGGTCTGGCACAAAGGTCACACAGGCCATGTTTAAAGGCTTATTAAGAGCAACAGGGACGGATACAAAGAGGGGGCACTGGGGACATGTGACCATCCTTACAGAAAGGTGGCGCCCCTTCGACCCGGAAAGGTGCCCTGTACATGAAGGCTCGAGTGCATTCCTTCTCCCCGCTAAGCTTATTTTTTAGCTAGGCGTCCCATTTAAAGGAAATACCGCTCTTTTGAGACGAAAAGGCGCCCCTTCAGTATGCTCGTGTACACGCTCCTCCTCCCTACCCTCCCTTCAACGAATGCTTAAGCCGAAGGCACACCTCCGAGAAAATATGCCTCTCTCATGAGAATGCATAAATCCGCCCCTGACAAGGGCTCATCTAGGGATTAACCATATCAAGGGATAAGGATAACCATATCTAGGGACTAACCATATCAAGGGAAGACAAGCATTATGCAAGACATGAGGTTCGGGGATCAACGAAGAAAAGACGGACCATCCTAAAGGAAAAATACTTTATGCAGCATGTTTCATTTTCTATCCAATAAAATTTGATATGACATCTGAAAGAAACGCTAACCTTTTTCTTCAACACATGTAATGAATGGCTTTCCACCGCTTTCTCAGAAAGCCTATTCCAATGATGTAGGTACTACTCTTCAGTTGCACGCCATCAGTCATCTACGTTCACTCAATTCCCTCGTCCATTCCCTCGATAAAGAGGTGCGGCTGATCTCGTTGACATCTAGGTCGGAGACGCAATGATAAAATACCGACCGTATTATCAAGCAATTACAATTAGATATCCAGAGCGCGCAGCCAAGGGGATGGGGAGAGTGTCCGGCCCCCTTAACATATAGATGGCACTGGATCAAAGCAGAAACATTGACATTTTAACCAAGCCAAACGAGCAACTTTGGCACCAAAAGCAATATCGTTGAACTATGTTTTGTTGTGGACCGCTGCCGTAAGAAAATCCTGGCTGCGCCCCTGTGGTGACCCATACTAAATAATGCAAGGTTCATCATGGACTTACCTGCCCAGTACATACATACCAGCATCAATCCTACCAATCCACTCTAAGTTTCCATCCTCCTACTGCACAACTTACAATTGAAAAGTAAGATTATCGGTTTTGTAGATAAGATATAAGATTAAAACATTTAGCAGCGATATTTTGTAATACCCTCAATGAGAGATATTGCAATACATCACAAGGTAGTCAGTTTCATCGAGCAATCATCCTATGACTAAAAACCTCCTGATGTTTAACGGCCCTAGACCTTGTCTTGTCTAGCTTGAACTGATCTATGTGGCCTGGTCTGAATAGACCTGAATTGACCTATGTGGTTTCTAAGTTGGAGAACATTAATTATAATGACATTATCTAACACCTTCGCAATCTTAATTAACCCAATCATATAACTATTTAATTTCGTGTACTTGAGTGTGTACATATCTAATGCCATAAGCATGTCCCCATGTTATGATTTGCCTAGTCCACCTATGAACCTTGCCTCACACTTTTTATAGCACACACACATCTATATATATATATATATATATATATATATATATATATATACATAAATATATATATATATATATATATGTATATATATATATATATATATATATATATATATATATATATAATATATATATATATATATATATATATATATATATATATATATATATATATATATATATATATATATATATATATATATATATATATATATATATATATATATATATATATATATATATATATATATATATATATATATGTATATATTTATATATATATATATACATATATATACATATATATATTATATATATATATATATATATATATATATATATATATATATATATATATATATAGATATATATGTATGTATATATGTATATATTTATATATATATATATACATATATATACATATATATATATATATATATATATATATATATATATATATATATATATATATATATATATATATATATATATATATATATATATATATGTATATGCCTGTGACGCCTGTGGCCAGGTGCGACAGGCAGCGGCGGCCTGGTCTCCCGTACGCACCTGGGTGGCCCTCGGCGCCGGCAGGGGGCGCGGGCGGTGACGAAACCAGCGGCCCAGTCTTGTGGTGGCGGCCGCCCGGTCTCCGGTCAGTTGCTGGCAGCCGCTGGTGCTGAAGCCCCGAGCCCATTGCCACCCCAGCCGGGAGGAACATCCGCGGCAGACGGGCCAGCGTCGGACGGCTGCAGGTCACCAGTGAGGTCACGGGTCACTGGCGAGCCGGCGTCCGAGGTCGCAGCAGTGCCGGCGGGACCACTCGTGTGTGGGCAGCTGGTCTCGTCGTCCGACAGGCACATCGAGGTAAGTGGACCTTCGACATGTTCCATAGGAACTGCACGACACCGTGGAGCGGCAGTAGCATGCGCGAGCAGCATTCGTCTGCCTGTCGGGGCAAATTACCAGCCAGTGCACGGGCTGACTTCAGCGACATCTGTTCAGGTAATCTGTTCGCAGCCACAACAGCGCGGGTCTCGCAAGGTACGCATTGCTGCGGCGACAAATCCCTGTGTAGTGGTGGCGGCGGTGGCTGCCGTTTTTATGACGCGTCGACTGTTTTGAGCCACATAGCGTCACCAATCTCTCACACAAGTTGGTCGCGGGCAAAGACGAGCGACAGGCAGAGGTGAAACCGACCTCTCGGATGGGGGACGAATACCTTGTCCCCGCAAATGCCCGGCCAAGCCACCTTCCACCTCGGGCAAATGTGACCCTCGCCGTGCGCAGGTGATTCCCACGTCGGTTTTTCCTACCCTCCAGCGTCGTGTGTGTGTGTGAGGGGGGGTGCGCGCGTGCGTGTGTGTACCGTCACGTTTCACCACAAGTGGTCGGTGTCGGCGGCAGCGGAATGTCGCCATGTTTACCAGCCAGGCCAGGTCGTGTGCGCCGCAGTTGTGTCGGCAGTGCCTCTTCACCAGCCACTCCGCCACCGCCGAACGTGGCGCGGGCGCGCACGCTCGGCTTCTGGGCCAATTACCCCCATGTGTCATGCGTAGCCGACTGTGAGAGACGCCGGTGGGAAAAACTGGAACGACCCACCTGCTGTCTATCGTCGGCACTGTGTTCAAGCCTGTGCATAGTATTATTTCTATGCTTGACCTGCTTAGCAGCCTTGGGTCGACCTGAGGTCAAAGGGTGGAGCAGAGTGGACACCGGTCGGCACCGGATGACGAACTGACAACAGATCTGACCGCAGTCGGTGCCGACTCAAAATGTCGAGAGCCGATGATACCATTAAGCATGCGCACATCCTTCCATCCATTTATTTGCAAACGTCTACCGCCTACGTCTAGCCTACGTCTAATCTACGCCTACCGCCTCGTCCCTCAAACGTCTACGGACCTATCGCTAGCACTAGAGCGCAAACAGCTAACCGCAAGATAACGCGCGGGCGCGTCTGCACGCTCCATAAAGCAACGCATGTTATAGAGCGCCGACTCGCCCACACACCTTCCACACACCCACACCCTTCAGTGTCATACGGCAGCGTCCATCCATCTATGTCCTGACAAGTAATGACCCATGTTGCCTGCCCCACCCACACACCCACACACACTTCGGTACCATACGGCAGAGTCCACCTATCTACGATCTGGCAAGTAAAAGCTGCGACCGATCGATCCATCAATTGCCTTTTCAGCCAGCATTTCTAATCAGATGCTTTTCTTCTGGATGGGGGGGGGGACGGTTATTCACGACATGAGTCTAGTGTCATACTGGACCGGCGCCGTCTTTTTGCCACCTTCGTCGCGTTCCGTTCTGGAACGCAACGACTCACCGGAGGGATTTCGGGAATTCCCTGCTTCACGTGCGATAATTCCCGACATACAGAATGCACCAAAAGTGTCTCCGGTCCCATCAACTTCATGCTGATTTTGACATCGATTCAACCCAAAGTGTGCATTTTCGCATTAGAACGCATGCAAGCTCTGATCTGCTCTTCCACAAGCCATCGTTTTATTTGCCCTAAATGTCGTAGGTAAGCATCTAGACGACTTCCTGGTGACTTAGTTCAGTTGGAAAATGTAATCCATTACATATGTTTGAACAAGTGAGTATGGTCGGCATATATATATATATATATATATATATATATATATATATATATATATATTCGTGTGTGATTTGTATTTAAACTCACACATGACATGACAATCACCCAGCGTTCCAGTATGTCTTTTTCAGGGGCAAACAGACGATCAAGGTAGACAGTCAGTTACCTGACTTGATCTTGTTCTGATCTAACGTGGTTCGTTTATTGGTAATCTAAAAAGGCACGGCACCGAAACGTTGTATATAGATCAAGAAACATGTGCATTTTAAGTATAAAAACCACACACAACTTCCATTCTACAATGAATTAAACTGTCTCACTCTTTAATTATGATTGTGTCTGTTCTTCATTTCGGACTCGTAGTGGTGCGGCTGTGCAGGAGACTTCTGACAGAAGATCCATCAGCGTATCCAATCCGTGAGCGGATCCCACCCGCCGGCTCCCTCACAACTCCGGTGCCGCCCGGTCAGGGGTGGTCACCCAAAGCGATCGCTGCCGGCAGCACCTTGCACCGGCTCCTTGTTCTGCCTGATAACAACATGACGGCTACGCCACTCTAAAGTGCCTTGCGGCTGCACAGTCTTTCGATTGGCCGTGAAATTCCGAAGTGGAAGAGCAATGTGCGCATCAGTGTTCTTGTTGAACAGGATGCGGTATGACCATGGAGTCGATGAAATCAATGTTGTTCAAGTTCAGTGAGCATGCATTGTTGCAGAAAGGACTGGAGCTGCTTACCCAGCGACCCGCAGCATTTCCATAACAGACACATACTGACAGACTAAGGACGCGCCAACATACGACATACACATACTGGCAGACACATACTGGCAGACACATACTGGCAGACACATACTGGCAGACACATACTGACAGACATATACTGGCAGACACATACTGGCAGACACATACTGGCAGACATACTGGCAGACATACTGGCAGACACATACTGGCAGACACATACTGGCAGACACATACTGGCAGACATACTGGCAGACATACTGGCCGACACATACTGGCAGACACATACTGGCAGACACATACTGGCAGACACATACTGGCAGACACATACTGGCAGACACATACTGGCAGACATACTGGCAGACATACTGGCCGACACATACTGGCCGACACATACTGGCAGACATACTGGCAGACACATACTGGCAGACACATGCTGGCCGACACATACTGGCCGACACATACTGGCAGACACATACCGACAAACACATACTGGCAGACATACTGGCAGACACATACTGGCAGACACATACTGGCAGACATACTGGCAGACATACTGGCAGACACATACTGGCAGACATACTGGCAGACACATACCGACATACACATACTGGCCGACACATACTGGCAGACATACTGGCAGACATACTGGCAGACACATACTGGCCGACACATACTGGCCGGCACATACTGGCCGACACATACTGGCCGACACATACTGGCAGACACATACTGGCAGACACATACTGGCCGACACATACTGGCCGACACATACTGGCCGACACATACTGGCAGACACATACCGACAAACACATACTGGCAGACATACTGGCAGACACATACTGACAGACATACTGGCAGACACATACCGACATACACATACTGGCCGACACATACTGGCAGACATACTGGCAGACACATACCGACATACACATACTGGCCGACACATACTGGCAGACATACTGGCAGACATACTGGCAGACACATACTGGCCGACACATACTGGCCGACACATACTGGCCGACACATACTGGCAGACACATACTGGCCGACACATACTGGCCGACACATACTGGCCGACACATACTGGCAGACACATACCGACAAACACATACTGGCAGACATACTGGCAGACACATACTGGCAGACACATACTGGCAGACACATACTGGCAGACACATACTGGCAGACATACTGGCAGACATACTGGCAGACACATACTGGCAGACACATACTGGCAGACACATACTGACAGACACATACTGGCAGACATACTGGCAGACACATACTGGCAGACACATACTGGCAGACATACTGGCAGACACATACTGGTAGACACATACTGGCAGACACATACTGGCAGACACATACTGGCAGATACATACTGGCAGACATACTGGCAGACACATACTGGGAGACACATACTGGCAGACACATACTGGCAGACATACTGGCAGACATACTGGCCGACACATACTGGCAGACACATACTGGCAGACACATACTGGCAGACACATACTGGCAGACACATACTGGCAGACACATACTGGCAGACATACTGGCCGACACATACTGGCAGATACATACTGGCCGACACATACTGGCCGACACATACTGGCAGACATACTGGCAGACATACTGGCCGACACATACTGGCAGACATACTGGCCGACGCATACTGGCAGGCTAAGGACGCGGCAACATACGACATACACATACTGGCAGACATACTGGCAGACATACTGGCAGACATACTGGCCGACACATACTGGCCGACATATACTGGCAGACACATACTGGCCGACACATACTGGGAGATACATACTGGGCGACACATACTGGCAGACACATACACATACTGGCAGACACTACGTGGTGGCGGATCAGACTGTCGGTAGGGGTGACGTGGTGACGGAGGTGGGAGTATTTGCAATTGGCGGTATTGTATTTGCATTTGGAGTATGCATTATCTTAACCGTTTTGCTTCTTAACACACTCAGTCAATTTGTTTTCCTGACCATCCGTGAATTACACGTACTCCTCTAATTTCAGTACAACATGCATGTGAAGCGTACCCAAGCAACGTGGCGGTGGAGATCGAGAAGTGCCAAGCAGGGGTTGGGGGGGGGGGGGCTGAAAAAGCTGCTACTCGCAAGAACTCCCATAGTTTTTAACAAGACAGTAGTAAGCCTGTCACCGTCAATCTGGCACCCAGCACAACTGGGAACCTGACAGCGACGCAACTGGTTCGTTCTGTGGTGCATTTAGTTTTCAAATGCTGGTTTTCGGACGGCTTTAGATTTAGTGTGCAGCCACTGAAGCTGGACGTTTGGTGTACTGATGTATGACGTGTAAGTCTTGCTTTTCCATGTCTGGAAGTCAGGACTGTGACGGTGCAGATCGCAGGCGACCCTGGTGCAGTGTGTGCCTAAGAGGTGGGTTTTATTGACTTGCTGGATCTTTGCTGTCATCGGAGAAATTGAACCGCTTCGAATTCGAATGTGAGGCATTTTTATTTCCAGTCGTTCACCCAGACACCATGATGTCATTTATGCTTGGATCTGAGTGTTTGTCACCAGCAGAGCTTGTGGCGCAAACCCCACCAGATAATAGCATTGTTTCGTTTTAACAACACAATTCTGGATCCAGTGTTGTAAGGTGCCATCAATGCCCTGACATAAATATCATATATGACAAATGACACTGCCATTTATGATGATGCTATGGACCAAAAGAAACAAATGTATGATTTATTATATCCATTGCGCGTGACATACCGGTGGATGGCAAGGTGAACCAGACTGAACAAAATAGTACACAAAAAACACCGCACCAAGACAACTTGCACGTCCAGAAATGTATCAGCACCAACCGGCACCATCAGCACCAACCGGCACTGATTAGCTACACCCAGGCATGCCAGACTGCCCTACAATGGTATGTACTGGGGGATGGTGAGACATACATAACTGGATGCCAGGTTGACGATCACAGAGACTAAAGCATCCTTGTCTGGACAATTGTAGCATCTATTGGAGTCATAGCCCACACCGACACATTGGCTTAAGGGTCTTGCTGTTAGCCGGCAACACGTGACAGCCTGGTAGTGTCTGATATTCTGTGGGTGACAGCCTGGTAGTGTATGCTATTCTGTAGGTGACAGCCTGGTAGTGTCTGCTATTCTGTAGGTGACAGCCTGGTAGTGTCCGATATTCTGTAGGTGACAGCCTGGTAGTGTCTGATATTCTGTAGGTGACAGCCTGGTAGTGTCTGATATTCTGTAGGCGACAGCCTGGCTGTGTCTGATATTCTGTAGGTGACAGCCTGGTAGTATCTGATATTATGTAGGTGACAGCCTGGTAGTGTCTGATGTTCTGCAGGTGGCAGCCTGGACACTTTCTCACCCCAGGATGTATCGCGATGGATCGAACACATGTTCCCGCAGTACATCGGATCGAGGGTAGGGGATATACCGCGACGGTTCCGATTTCGGTGGACGGGTGGCGCAACTGGTCCGACTGCGAGAAGGTCGGATCGTGTGGTCCGCCTGCGAGAAGGTCGGATCGTGTGGTCCGCCTGCGAGAAGGTCGGATCGTGTGGAAGATCAGACTGTGAGAAGGTCGGATCGTGTGGTCCGACTGCGAGAAGGCCGGATCGTGTGGAAGATCGGACTGCGTAATGGCTCGGACTTCAGTAGATGGCTTGATGGAGCCGATCGTAAGCCGGTCGGAGACGACGGCGTGACCAGTGGGACTGCAGTGCCCCGTCATCCCTTCAGCAAACCAAATCCGGCTCTTGTAATTGATTGTCGATTCCGCACACTAATCCCCTAACCCTCCTGAAGCATTAAAGCGTCCGCGAAGAGAGACAATAATGCCAGAGGGTGACATCGGACGGTAGCAGTGTCAGACGGTGACGATGTCAGATGATGACGGTGTCAGGTGCTGGCAATGTCAGCTGGTGACAACGTCAGACGGTGAAATTTCCAGAATGTGATTGCGTCAGGAGACGAGTGGCCAAAAGAGATCGGTGACTGAGGAAAAGGGTGTGGAGGATGACGAGGTCGGAACACGCAAGCTCGAGATGGCTGCATTGCGAGAAGACATCTCTGTGGGAAGGTGAAGGTGTGATACGATGACAGTGTGAGATAATGCCAATGTGTAGACAGAGTTAGAACTGCTATGTGATGGAGCTGTCGGAGCGTGGGCGCTCTAAAGGACAGCGCTGGAAGGTGAGATGAATGCAAAGTCACATCTTGAAAGGAGGAAAGAAAAATAACAGAAACGGAAGACGACATTTCCTGCCAGTGGCGTACTGTCAGTGACGTGACGGGCCCCAGTGACTACCAGTGGCGTACTACCAGTGACGGAGCTCCAGTGACGGGCCCCGGTGACTGCCAGTGACGTGCCTCTAGTGAAGGGCCCAGTGACTGTCACTGACGGACCTCCAGTGACGCGCCCCGGTGACTGCCAGTGACGTGCCTCCAGTGACGTGACCTCCAGTGACGGGCCCCGGTGACTGCCAGTGAGGCCTCTGTGATGACGGAGCTCCAGTGACGGGCCCCGGTGACTGCCAGTGACGTGCCTCTAGTGAAGGGCCCAGTGACTGTCACTGACGGACCTCCAGTGACGCGCCCCGGTGACTGCCAGTGGCCGGTTGACCGTCTCTCTGCCTTGCTGCCTGTCACACAGTTGCAATATCGCCCCTGTCGCCATCGTCAGCCCTATTTACTCTCGGAGCGTCAGACCCACACGATGTCGGTTGACACCTTGTTGAAAGCTACCCGTTTTCCGCTTGGCTCACACAGTCACCAGTGACGGTGCCACCCGGAGGAGATTGCCGGACTGGGACGGACCGCATCCACGTCCGACGGTTTATAGCCAGGCTGCAGTACAGCCTGAGCACGGATCAGAGTTATCCGGCTCAGCGACTAAACACTCTGAAGGCCAGCCACCGTCGGCCACAGTCAGCCACAGTCGGCCAGCCGGCAGCCAGTAGACTGACCGCTGCTCACCATCAGGGCTCAGGGAGGTGTTCGGGAGGTGTAGAAGAGCTACAGAGGAGATACAGGCGGGGTGCAGGGCGGTGCATGGGAGGTGCCAAGGTGGTGCAGGGGAGGCACAGGACAGATACTGGGGTGCCGAAGCAGTTGACTGCTAGGAAATCTACCGGCGGCTGCTGAGGTGAACGACTGGGAGCTCCACGGGAACTCCCGGGAGATCCTCCGGAGGGTGGGGGTCTTGCTGCTGTGGATAGCTGGAGAGCTACTGGGGACGTACTTATCAAAAGCTGTGGTTGCTGTAAAGAGGGAAGTTGTGCAGCTAAGGAGAGCACACTGAGCCCATCCTCATCGTATCGTAAGCCAGAGTGTTTCAACTCAAACAGGCCCAGCTGCAGGAGTAATTCTAACAACCATATATTTACGACGAAAATTAACGGAACGAAGTTTTCGATGCCTACAATTAGCATCAAATTTCGGTGTCCTGTGGACTTCATCCTCCCACATGGAAGCCCGTAAACACATCGTGACAGGAGTCACCCACACGCAGGTCCTCCTCCGAAGCCCACTCCTGTGACGAGGCGTGGCTGTTCAATTACCCTGTCTACATTGGCCACGGAACTTTGCAATGCGATGCCATTAGGAAAGCTTGCGAAATGTTACTCTTTTTAACGGGATTTTGACATACGAAAATTTCACCTGTCGCTACTATTCGCCCGCGGCCAATTGGCATGAGAGATTGGCGACGCTACATGACTCAACGGTCGATGTGTTGTAAAACCAATAACCAACCGACATACGAAAATTTCGGAAAGCTTAACGATGTTTTTGAAAGTTTTAATAATCGCATCGTATTCGTAAGTTTTGCTGTTCATGCAAGCACGGTAAATGATGGACAGCTACTGGACAAACTCTGCCTGTCTGCTCTTGTCCGCACCTTTCTACAGCGTCTATCTATAGCTGGCCAGGCGAAGCCGTAGCTGTTGAATTTTTCCTCTACCGGGGAGCGCGTAGCGCCAGTATACGCACTGCACCTGGCACGCAGAGTCGACCACTCCAGCACGCATTCACCTCATCGCCGCTGCAATCGGACAAGGATGTACCGCGCTGAATTCGCTGCGATGTGACTTGCAGGCACGATCAAGCGCCCGGCCACTGACTGTATTGGTGAGAAGGTCAGTTGCCGCGAAACCACGTAATATATGGAGCCGCGCGTGCAGGGGATAGCATCGGCGATCGGCGACAGCCACACTCGCCGTCCGAATAACAACGTCCGTCTGCGTCGGACCGGTCTGAAGACTCAATCTGCGTGTGCTGTGTTTCCTACGGCACGTTGGCTCGATATGTATCGGACCGGTCTGGAGACTCAATATGCGTGTGCTGTGTTGCCCGCGCAACACTGGCTCGATAGAGAAGTTGCGTCGCTCTTACCACATTGGTATGCACTCTCAGTCTGGCGAGATCCTTCCATAAAATCACGCATGCACACACGTGACATCTTGCATTCGGGCATTGCAGTACATGGAATGATGCCAGCACTACTTCTACCACTTGGTAGAAGCATAGGAGTAGCTTCTCGGAAAATGCGCAAACATATCCTGGGACCAAACCCATTATTAAGTCCATTTCATTACATGCAGAACCATCATAAAACCCTTGCTTATAAGTTACTGAAAGTGATGGGGATATGAATTCTTGAGCATCACAGGAAGCTACAGCAGTAGGTAGAAGTCCAGCCTGGGCATCAGTCAGTTGTCATCGTCGCACAACAATATCGCTATTAAGAAGTATGTGGCACTCAACGCAACACGCAACAATTTTAACAACAACAAGTTCGTGATGGGTGTGCGTTTGTGTGAGTGCACGTTTCATTTTCGATCAATCACTGATGGTATTGATGTAGGTATTTAAGGAATTGTTTGTGTCTGGAATTGTGATAGAATAATTTGCGATGGCAATATGCCCCACGAAGGAATTAAGCGTCTCCGCTGCTATCTTAAGAATTAACTTCGCATGTAACTTGGCTCACAACCGGCTAGCGATGTGACCAACACACAAATAACCAAACAAGCGGTTGTGCAATCCGTCGCGAGTCGACCGACGGACGCTCGAGCGTTGTCTTCCACGGTGCTTGTGGTGGCAGCTCGTGTGTCCGCGCGTCGCTCTTAGCTCAATCACTGCGGAAGGGCGAAGGCCTCAGCGCTCCGTGATACGTCACCGCCGCCGTAATCGGCGGGTGAAGCCTCGCCGCTGCGACACCTGCTCCTGGGCCCACACGCCTCTCGACAACGAGGTGCAGCGGCGAAGGCCTCAGCGCTCTGTGATACGTCACCGCCGCCGTAATCGGCGGGTGAAGCCTCACCGCTGCGACACCTGCTCCTGGGCCCACACGCCTCTCGACAACAAGATGCAGCGGTGTGTGCGGTGGGAGATTTCCTCACCCACATCCCTCGCGTAACGTGTCCGTGCTGCACTCAGCCGACCCGGTGCACGACTTCGGACGACTTCGGACGACTTCGGACGATTTCGGACCTGGTGCACGACTTCGGACGTGCCGTCGACCACCTCGAGGTCGACACGAGTGGCCGTTGGGCGGAGGCGCCACTACGTCACCCTAGTGCGACGCTCCCCGCAAGGGTTTCACATCGTTCGCATCGTTCTCTCGTTTCCACCGCTCACTTCATGCTGGACCAGGTCTCCTGGCACACGGGATGAGAAAGGCGGACGGCAAGGGGTAGAGCTTGACCCCGTCCCTCACCCTCCCCCCCCCAAACTGAAGTTAAGTGCCCAGGAACAATACATCCGCCTTTCTCCTTAAGCCACCATTCTCATTACCCTCCATACCGTGTCACTTTCTTTGCCCATCCGAGTACTTCACAGCTTCTAAATAGTGTTGTTGCCCTTTTCTCACTCATACCTAGAAATAGGACAAGGGTCCAGATTCTCCCCCTGGTGGTGCTAGATTGGCACAGAACACATCTTGCAGGGTGAACCCTGTTCTCATGCAGGGAAAGACCTCCATACCAATGTGGTCCTTTTCACCTCACCCGCTAGAAACGTTTAAATGTCCTGACCAATTCGCTCTCGGGAAGCCGAAAAACAATTTCCATGATGCAAATGAACCTCGATTTGGAACAAAATGCCAAACATGAATGTCAATAAACCATTTACACTTTCGAAGACAAACCGTAACCTTTGTTATCTAATCTAAGTTGGACGAAGGATTTAATTCATTTCATTCATTTTTGATGTTATTGAAAGCATGCTGACGTCAAGACTACTACATCCATTATGTTACCGGCCAAGTGCATATCTATGGTATTGAGAATGGTAATCACGTCACTCCAATGCTGTGCAGTTATAATTCGTGCGGTTATCTTTGGCCGTTGAATTCATTTACAAGAGTCGGGATAGCGAATATTTGAATCGAATCAGAGCATCGCCACGAGGACACCTGCAAGCGTTAGGCTACCACAATGCATATGGACAGTTCATTCTACGCCACACTGAGAAAAGCGAGTACTAAGCATATTTAGGTGACACCACAATGCAGAAAATTCAACACTGCGTGTCCCTTTTGGGCAATTCGAGACGAATCACCAAGGTGTGTTCACCACACCAATCCGATTTTGACAAAATGAGTTCACGTTGTTAACGATGGCCCAGGTTACGATTATGATATTTTTAGTTTTATAGTTATCAAGGGTCATGAGCTACAGGTCATCGGCATTTGGGGTTACGGAGAGAGTGCGTATCTAATTTTTAAAAATATATTTTTAATGGGAGAAGTTATTGTTCCAAACCTACATCATTTCAAAGAGAAAGACCTATTCAACGCAATAAAAATAGTTGTGGTCTGATAAATGCAACACTAAGCAATGTCAACTCGTGACATTTTATTGAACTTATGGTCTTTTCAGAAAGTCCCATTTCTTTTTACTTCTTGATCGACCATTGCCCCATCAATTGCCTAACTGTTGGCGTCATTTTTTTCTTCAAAGCTGACTCCATAATGGATCACCCAGGTGAAATGTCAGGGCCTGACCTGACCTCCAGACAGTGTTATTGTGCGTGACTATGGACATAACCGACATGGATGTTGTTTTAAAGCTGTTCGATCATGTAACGCGATGGTGATATTCTTAAGTACGTCAGATGTCAGAAATATCCCACCTGGGTCAGTAACCTGATTTCCGAATAGTGGCTTCATGTACTGTGTAGAAGATGACTGATATATGTCTCATTTTAAATCACTCTTCGCATATACCAAAATAGTCACGCATGGAGGTGTATCAGAGGTCACAGTGATCACATATGGGTCAGTGATCTCACTTCAAATGAAGGTTGCATTTGCATCATAGAAGGTATGTGGCATGGGTGTCATTGAACATAGCTTGTTCAGAGAGCACAACAGTGCCAACACCCGTTATGTGTGGCCGCTGAGGTCAGATAGGTGTGCACGGTGACCTAGCCTTGAAATTATGACTTACGTCCAATGAATAACCTCGTTCGCCTTCGAGGAATTATTTAGGTGGCGTCCTTTCATTTCTTATGGAATTACTTGATGTCGCACAATGTATTTCAGTTGCAAGCACATTTAGTTAAAAACGAATCATGAATATAGCATGTACATATGTACACCACATCATGATCCTCTAAAGTTCAAAGCAACGCCATTTAAGGCAGACTCATGCATGCCAGTTACGGATGCGACGTACACAATGGTTTACATCCGCAGATATATCATTATCTCTACTATCATGCTCTTACTCTCCATCCAGCGGTACAAAGCGCTCAAGTCTCTTATGTTCTTCAAGAGAAGCGATTCACGTTACTGAGCTGTAGGTTTATCAGCCACTTTTAGGACGCTGAGACAAATACAAACTCAATCTCAGTGTTGAGGCACGACCCACAGTTTTCAAGGAATGCTGAAGGGATTTATGCATCTAATGGCTGTTGGAGTCTGATAGATATACCACACGTTTGGTCGACCCACCAATGCCATCGCATGTATTTTTGCCCTGCGCGGTTGCCAATCTATCTCTCTACTGGTACCACAAAATCTACTCACATCTGATGCTCCAATCGTTCTGAGGGCTACAAATATTTACAAAGTTGTGGTTCGTTTTATATTTCCCAGCGCAACCGCCGGAGAAAAAGTGGACTTTTTCAGTTCTGGATGCATCTGCCGCATATAGGGAATCAACAGACTGGAACTCTGCCGCTACAGACGTGCATTGTGCTGGTGAGTTGGACCACACGAAAGCTTTGGTGTGAATCGCTGGTGCATGGCGTTAACGCTAACGGATGAAGAGTGTATTCGGAGTTATCTCAAGGAAGACTTTGAGCCGCTTCCTGGATGTCGAGTGAAACATTTCGGAAAAAGCACCACAAGCATCGATCACGGCCGGCTCCCTGTTAGAGACAGTCACGCAGCTGCTTCAAGTATTGCGATTGCGCCTGGGCGATAGAGTCCTGATGCGTCAGCTTCGATCATCACATCACAAATCACATCACATCACATTCGATCATCATCACATCACGAAGCGCAGAAACATACTCGTCGGCCGGAGGCACAACATCAATCAACGTGTAACGATCATCAGATCACACACAGGCGTTGTGAGCGCCACTCCGTTGGCGGGCAGGCAATGATGAGGCGGCAGACTCGCAATGGTTGACAACCCGAGGGCAGGGCTGTCATTTTATTCCACAAAGTAGTGCACAATTCGCGAAGATTGCCCACAAGTAGTTTTAAGTAGCTAAACGTTTTGTACTGCACATTTCGTGCCGTCTGCATCTAGAATGGTTCAGTATCCTCCTGTCAAGGCATACCTTTGCTAATGTCGTCGGAATCGTAAAATTAAACAACTTTCATATTCAATTTCTGTTCAGGCACATGCGTGTCCGTGGCAGCTTCCGCCAATATCTAGGAAGTACATCATCAAATGGTGGCGACAGGGGGACGATAACTCGAGGCACATCCGTCAACAGGCCCCAGCAATACGAGAAGAACTGCACGTGACCAAATATTGCAAGGCACCGTAAAGCGTAATATCGTGTAAAATGCAAAATATTTATCCAAATGTGACCTATGTGGACTATCATGACACGCTCATGATCTTGCTGGTTTCTCCGAACAAAGTGCTCGCAAACGCTCCCAAATCGAACAACTTATATAATGCACCCCTCAAGCGTCAACTCAAGGGCAGGTCGCTTAATCGTATCTGACCACCATGGCCTATCATGTAATTAAACCTGATACAATCGTGACCTGTCAGCAAAGGGTTTTAAAATGACACCGATATCGACCACTTCCACAATTTATAAGCACAACACAATATTGAGGTCAGGTCACTGAACCATATGCGACCTTTTTCACCTCTGGCGTATTTGACAATATAACCGTCGTGATCTATGGCCAAGTACCCTTTAAATGGCATCCATATCGGCTATGCTCGTAGTCACGTATCATTATCTATTGTTCATGTCAGGCCCTTATACTTGACCTATGTGACTCATTTCGGATTCGGCTTTACAATAAAAATATTCCTTCTGAAAGAAAATTGATGGGACACCCATCAGCTAAAAATGAAGAATATCAAAAGAGGACTTTTTAAAAGGTCACGAGGCCAGTGGAACGTCACAAGGTTGCGAGATCAAATGTTGACTTCACAAGACCACACGTATTTGCATTGCATTGAGCAGCTCTTCCACCTTTAAATTATATCTATATTTGGTAAGCTAACTGTTACCACTAAAAAGAGATCAATGATTTCCATATGAACTTCCTCCGTGATCTTAAAATGTTCCTAACCTGTAGCTCGAGACCCCTTTTACCTTACCTAGAAGCCAAAAATCTCAGAATCGTAATCTGGGCTGTAGATAACTCAGTGCACCCGTTTTCATCAAAATCGCAGGGGGTGTGGTGAATGATTTGGGGTCTACCTTGGTGATTTGGATGTGAATCCATTTGTCCTGAAATAGCCCCATTGACAGAGCCACACAAAAAATCAGTAGGAGTTTCGTTTTAGTGTCATGATCTGTCACCTTGGCCCCAGTGGTGATCCGCTATACAGGACAGAATACAAATATGAATAAATATATAAATATACATATGCTTTGTTGATTTCTGAAAACTATTGGGAGAGGACACAATAATTGGAGGCAATGGGCGGGCCCAATTTGTTTGGGGGCATACTTCATAGGGTCCCGTTTTAGAAGTTTAAATTTCGGGTTGGCAAAGCCAACATCATTGAGGTGGCAGATACCCTTCAAAAGTATGCAAACAACACTTCCACCCCCCCCCACACACACACATATATATATATATATATATATATATATATATATATATATATATATATATATATATATATATATATATATATATATATATATATATATATATATATATATATATATATATATATATATATATATATATATATATATATATATATATATATATATATATATATATATATATATATATATATATATATATATATGTGTTTTTTGTGGCTTTAATTTATATATATATATATATATATATATATATATATATATATGTATATATATATATAAATATATATATGTATATATATATATATATATATAAATATATATATGTATATATATATATATATATATATATATATATGTATATATATATATATAAATATATATATTTATATATATATATGTATATAAATATATACATATATATATATATATATATATATATATATATATATATATATATATATATCTATATATATATATATATGTATGTCATGGGCCTCACATGGCATCAACCTCTGAGTTGAATACCTTTTCTCGTTTGCTCCATGTTTTGTATTCGTTTGTTGCAATGCTTATAAATAACATTTCCACAGGCAGTCACATATTCGTCGACGTTCCGAACTTATCCAAGACCATTTTGAAGGCTTAGTTGCGAACGAAGTTCTTGATCTGCAAACGGATACATTTGAAAATTCACACATTTCATTCACAACACAAGTATGTTGCATTGCATGATACTTTTCATACAGACTTTCAGGGCTGCAGAAAGTCTGCTGCACAATGCACCTGCTTACAATGCTCTACATCCGCATGAATATGGCCATCTTGCCTGGTCGGCTGCCTATCACATAGAGCGGGCAGTGTGAGCTGGTTCCTTTGGACATTGACGATAGGCGCTCTTTCTCTGACGTATATGGTATCCTGCTTTGCAAGCCGCCTGTGGTCTGTGATTCCTGCAAGCATGGTGGTGTTTGATGTGAGCATGTCCCTAGTGGGGGTAAGCGTATGAGTGGTAACGGCGACTGTTCGCATTCCTACCGGGCAGGCGTCATCGGTGCCGATGCCACGAGAGCAATTGCGAACTGTTCCTCATATGGTCTCGTCAGATCGAGAGCTATGCAAACGTCGACACATACTCGTGAACAACGCGCATGAGAATTACGACTCTGATTCAGTGAAATATCTCATGGGAAATTACTAACTGAGCGAAGGTGATAAGTGCCAGCACAGCGTCGGTGAGGGCATGGATGAGTGCTAGAGAGTATCCTGTCTAAGCCCTGAGACGGATGAGAAAGTTTTCCGTGGTGTCTCGCACGGCAGCAATCAATCGTGACCGCACACTTAGGTGGATGGTTTATTACACCGGCCACCGTATCGAGCCGTGTCATCAGCAACAATTTCGGCCAGCATCAGCGCACGTTGCACCAAACCGGTGTTGTGTACCGTTACCGATGCACTGTCGGGGACTGTGTGAGCCGCCAGGCACACTACATCGGTCTGACGACGACGACTCTCAGCCACCGACTGACAATGCATCTACGAGAGAGGGCCCGAAACACACACACATGCGCGCGCAACACAGCACGGTCCTTACCAGGAACATGCTCACGCCAAACACCACCGTGCTCGCACGAACCACAGACCGCAGGCAGCTCGCAACGCTGGAAACAGTAGACATCAGAAAAACAGCAGCCATCGCTATCGGTCAAAATAAGCCGCTCACACGCACTCTATGTGACAGACAGCTGGGTAGGTAAGATGGCAATAGCTAGGCGCATGTGGAGTATTGTCGGTAGCTACATTGCGCAGGGGCTTGGCGCTGAAGGTGCGCATGCAAATGTGTCCCAGGTATGATTTTGTTGTGAATGAAAGGTGTGAACTTTGAATAATGTACGCGATTGCACGGTAATAACCTCGTCTATGGCTATGTCTGGAAAATTAGCCCAGACAAGTGCAAAACGTCGACGAATATATGATTAGCTTTAAAAACGTCATACGCCAACACACTGATGATGACGAAGCTTGGATAAATATACGAAAAAGTGATCATTGCCAAGTTTGCTGTCTTGCTTAATGAACAGTGTATTATAGAGACCTCGTGTGCTGTACTTTAATATATTGATGTACATATCTGTATATATATATATATATATATATATATATATATATATATATATATATATATATATATATATATATATATATATATATATATAGAGGGTGGTGTTCATGGTACCTATTACAAAATTTACATTTGACTACATCTATATAGCGAAAGGGATGCAACTGCTAGAATATGCACAATAAACTTCACCGAGTTGTGGCCCAACATTGGGTATGTATAGTATGGAAGGAAAATCGAACCATATCAGACGGATGATACCCAGATGTCGACAGCCCGTGGACACGCGATCGTCCCCAGTATTCACAGCTTCCTGCAGCAGTCGTTGACTAGCATCGCTAACTAGCTATCGGTCGCCAGCATGCCTGTCCTCACTCTGATTAATTGTCCAAGTCCTCTTCTACATTGTGCCAGGATTGCCAGAACGCCATCGTTCTGGCAGCACGCACTAAGCATGCATCCAGCCGGGGAAATTCAGAATACCTATGTCCATGTCGCACCGTGGCTCAAGCACAGTGTCGGTGTTTGCTCGGCAGAATGCAACATACGGCGGAGCAGCTGGGTTTCCGGCCCGGCCGCTGAACACTGCCCGCGCTCGCCCGGGTTGTGTTTATGCAACGACTGTGTGGCCCGCGTGGGATTTAGCGGTAGGCGCGCTGTAAAATGGGTCATGTTCAGCGCGGCTGGCGACTGGACATGACGCCATTACTGCCAACAATACGGAATGTCCGTGGCGCGAATTGTAGCCACCGTCTCCCCGTAGAGATGTAGGGAAGTGCAGGCACATGCAACAAGCGCTTCAGCCAAGTTTACTATGCGAGTCCGAACCAGCTGTCCGTCAGCCGAGGGTGTGGGTGGGGGGGGGGGGGGGGAGCACGCAGTAGACGCTGGCCCGTGCCATGTTGCGAAGTTTCCCACGCGGCTCAGCGGCGCGCGCCACGCCCGGCTAATGGCGGCGCCGCCGGCGCTGTGTTGTCATGCAGTCGGCGCCGAATTACTCGGCCGTAAAAGTCTCCGAACAGTGTGTCTGCAGTTACACACGCACTTCCAGCGGGGACGTGTCGATCGCGGCCGATTGCCGGAGCAGACGCCGCTGCCTCCGTGCGTAGCTGCGATTGATTTAGAACTTGTTGCCTGGTCGGCTGCGGCTTCGCGACACGGTCAACAGCTGAGGTCACATGGCGTCGCCTGCTTCTCACCCTGGCAGGAAGGGCGGGCACCTTGGGGAATCGAACCGATTGATGTCTTGCCGCTGATCAGGAGGCTGAGTGGAAACGGTACCGGCTCTGATTCTATGGAGAATACTGAACTTCGTGTGCAAGCATCTTGCTGGCCCCTTCACGCCCAACGGATATGGAGGCCAGCGCAGTGATAATAGAGGGCAGCCACGTACTGTGCGGCTATCCTGGACAGATGCCTGCTGAGTTCGACTGGTCAGTGCTGGTCACTGGAGCCAGATCATGTCGCTAGGACCATTGTTAACGGCTCACACCTGCAATTGCACCACGAGGAATAAACAAGCATCTGCAAAATGTGTGCATTGACTATTTGTGAACAACCCCGTATGTCGTATGGCGGTACATAGACAGGCGGACGTCTGATTCTGAGTCTGTCTCATCGATCTACGCTAGTCTTGAAGCCACTGCTTCACAGTTCACCGGGACGCCTCATCAATCTACGCTAGTCTTGAAGACACGGCTTCATAGTTCACCGAGACGCCTTGCTGATCGACTGCGAGTCAGAAGATGCCCCCCCCCCCGGGTCACCACCCGGTCACCTCCAGGCCACCCCTGGACAGGGAACAACCTCACGGACTTCGTGCCGCGCTTCCCAGCCGGGGTCCATCAGGGGCCCACCGGGCGCTGCGCGAGCGACTGTGCACACTTTGCCCGCCAGCAGGCAGGCGCTGTCTCGGCCGATTTGGCTCGTTGGTCGAAGATGTACCAAGTGCACTCCACCTGTCCCGTTGACCCACTCGCCAGTTTCTCCGGAACGCCGCCGCTTAGCACCGTCGTCCTGTAGCACTGGGCCGGCACGCACGTGCCTCCCACAGCTGTGTACACTTGATGAGGAGCCGACACTTCTCTGGCACTCCACTTGGGAAGATTTGGTCCCGTCACGAACTGACATTGCACTTTTACCTGGCGTTTTGGAGGGCAGAGTCGCATCGCTTAATGTCGTGACCTACTGAGTAATGCAGATTTTTATGGATTACACTTCCATATTGCATATATATATATATATATATATATATATATATATATATATATATATATATATATATATATATATATATATATATATGGGTGTTTATTTGAATTACTCGTCGATATGTATCATGACCTAACAATTGAACTGGACCGAGGCCGTTGAAACAGAAAATGTCTCCATGATTAGTTGCATGGTGAGCGCGTAAATGAGTTGTACATGAGTGCTAGCTAACTGACGTGGAGAATGGAGATCTTGTCGGGGAGCACACACAAGGCACACATGATGTGCATTCACCTTGCCCATTTCCGATGCAGTCATCAGGACAATAAAGTGTGCCCACAGGCACAGGAAACTGCACTCAAGCAGCTTACAATGTTGTAGAAGAACAGGGATTGACAAACTACAAAGCATAGCCCAGGAGTGGATGCGCCAAATGTTAGACAATTATCTCCAACAATGACTGAGTTATGGCACGGAAGGGAAGCTACCGCAGTCCATGCCACATCGGCACGCGACGTGGCGCCTTCCCGCCGCCCCGCCGGAGCGACGGGTGGCTCGTCGACCGCGGGACAGCGCATATATTATGTAGCATAATATGCTATACATAATGTCATATATTGTGTATCATAGCATCATATCACAGTACGTGCCATATATTATGGTATCATTAGCATCGATAGGCGCACGGTCTGAGCTCCATATACACATGAGTAGACCACACACACAGGAGTGGGCCACATACACAGGAGTGGGCCACATACACTGGAGTGGGTCACATACACAGGAGTGGGCCACATACACAGGAGTAGACCACATACACAGGAGTGGGCCACATACACAGGAGTGGGCCACATACACTGGAGTAGACCACATACACAGGAGTGGGCCACATACACAGGAGTGGGCCACATACACAGGAGTGGGCCACATACACTGGAGTAGACCACATACACAGGAGTGGGCCACATACACAGGAGTGGGCCACATACACTGGAGTAGACCACATACACAGGAGTGGTCCACATACACAGGAGTGGGCCACATACACAGGAGTAGACCACATACACAGGAGTGGGCCACATACACAGGAGTGGGCCACATACACTGGAGTAGACCACATGCACAGGAGTGGGCCACATACACAGGAGTGGGCCACATACACAGGAGTGGGCCACATACACTGGAGTAGACCACATACACAGGAGTGGGCCACATACACAGGAGTGGGCCACATACACAGGAGTGGGCCACATACACTGGAGTAGACCACATACACAGGAGTGGGCCACATACACAGGAGTGGGCCACATACACAGGAGTGGGCCACATACACAGGAGTGGGCCACATACACAGGAGTGGGCCACATACACAGGAGTGGGCCACATACACAGGAGTGGGCCACATACACAGGAGTGGGCCACATACACTGGAGTAGACCACATACACAGGAGTGGTCCACATACACAGGAGTGGGCCACATACACTGGAGTAGACCACATGCACAGGAGTGGGCCACATACACAGAAGTGGGCCACATACACAGGAGTGGGCCACATACACAGGAGTGGGCCACATACACAGGAGTGGGCCACATACACAGGAGTGAGCCACATACACTGGCCACAGTAGGAGTGGGCCACATACACAGGAGTGGGCCACATACACTGGGTAGACCACATACACAGGAGTGGGCCACATACACAGGAGTGGGTCCACATACACAGGAGTGACCACATACACAGGAGTGGGCCACATACACAGGAGTAGACCACATACACAGGAGTAGACCACACACAGGGGATACACAGGAGTGGACCACATACACAGGAGTGGGCCACATACACAGGAGTGGGCCACATACACAGGAGTAGACCACATACACAGGAGTAGACCACATACACAGGAGTGGGCCACATACACAGGAGTGGGCCACATACACAGGAGTAGACCACATACACAGGAGTGGGCCACATACACAGGAGTGGGCCACATACACAGGAGTGGGCCACATACACAGGAGTGGGCCACATACACAGGAGTAGACCACATACACAGGCAATACACAGGAGTGGTGGGCCACACAGAGTAGACCACATACACAGGAGTGGGCCACATACACTGGAGTAGACCACATACACAGGAGTGGGCCACATACACAGGAGTGGGCCACATACACAGGAGTGGGCCACATACACAGGAGTGGGCCACATACACTGGAGTAGACCACATACACAGGAGTGGGCCACATACACAGGAGTGGGCCACATACACTGGAGTAGACCACATACACAGGAGTGGGCACATAAAGGGGGGGGGGTGGGCCACATACACTGGAGTAGACCACATGCACAGGAGTGGGCCACATACACAGGAGTGGGCCACATACACAGGAGTGGGCCACATACACAGGAGTGGGCCACATACACAGGAGTGGGCCACATACACTGGAGTAGACCACATACACAGGAGTGGTCCACATACACAGGAGTGGGCCACATACACAGAAGTGGGCCACATACACTGGAGTAGACCACGTACACAGGAGTGGGCCACATACACAGGAGTGGGTCACATACACAGGAGTGGGCCACATACACAGGAGTGGGCCACATACACAGGAGTGGGCCACATACACAGGAGTGGGCCACATACACTGGAGTAGACCACATACACAGGAGTGGGCCACATACACAGGAGTGGGCCACATACACAGGAGTGGGCCACATACACAGGAGTGGGCCACATACACTGGAGTAGACCACATGCACAGGAGTGGGCCACATACACAGGAGTGGGCCACATACACTGGAGTAGACCACATACACAGGAGTGGGCCACATACACAGGAGTGGGCCACATACACTGGAGTAGACCACATACACAGGAGTGGGCCACACACACAGGAGTGGGCCACATACACAGGAGTGGGCCACATACACAGGAGTGGGCCACATACACAGGGCCACATACAGTAGCAGAATGGGCCACATACACAGGAGTGGACCACATACACAGGAGTGGGCCACATACACAGGAGTAGTCCACATACACAGGAGTAGGCCACATACACAGGAGTGGGTCCACATACACAGGAGTGGGCCACATACACAGGAGTGGGCCACATACACAGGAGTGGGCCACATACACAGGAGTGGGCCACATACACAGGAGTGGGTCACATACACAGGAGTGGTCCACATACACAGGAGTAGACGACATACACAGGAGTGGTCCACATACACAGGAGTAGACCACATACGGAGTAGACTCGCCCAGGCGCCATCTTTCATCGTAATACAAACCGCTAATGCTTAAACTTCACATTTCTGCCTTTGTGATTTCATTGAAAAAATAACTAATTGTTCCTTAGTGCGATGTTTGGGGACACTTTGATCTGGTGTCAGTTTGATGTCTATGTTTATTTAACCTACTTATTAGTTGAAAAAGTTAGTCAGATTAGAACGGGCTTAAGCGACATGATATTTAGAACGGACTTTCAACGGGTTGGGATAAAACCATGACCATAGTCACCTCAAATAGTAAACTCTTTCAGTTCCCCTTCACAAATCAGTTATCTGTGGTACACAATGATCGGAGGGGCTCCGCAGTGTAGATCAGACACATGCAGCCGGCGGCTAAAGGATGTATGAATCGTATACACCCCTGCAGGGGCAGTCGTGTGTGTGGGGGGGGGGGGCAGTGGTTCATGTGATGGAGCAGTGGTGTATGTGGTGGAGCAGTGGTGTATGTGGTGGGATAGATGTGTATGTGGTGGGAAAGAGGTGTATGTGGTGTGACAGAGGTGCATGTGGTGTGACAGAGGTGTATGTGGTGGGACGGTGGTGTATGTGGTGGGACAAAGGTGTATGTGGTGTGACAGAGGTGTATGTGGTGGGACAGTGGTGTATGTGGTGGGACGGTGGTGTATGTGGTGGGATAGATGTGTATGTGGTGGGAAAGAGGTGTATGTGGTGTGACAGAGGTGCATGTGGTGTGACAGAGGTGTATGTGGTGGGACGGTGGTGTATGTGGTGGGACAAAGGTGTATGTGGTGTGACAGAGGTGTATGTGGTGTGACAGAGGTGTATGTGGTGGGATAGATGTGTATGTGGTGGGAAAGAGGTGTATGTGGTGTGACAGAGGTGCATGTGGTGTGACAGAGGTGTATGTGGTGGGACGGTGGTGTATGTGGTGTAACAGAGGTGTATGTGGTGTGACAGAGGTGTATGTGGTGTGACAGAGGTGTATGTGGTGTGACAGAGGTGCATGTGGTGTGACAGAGGTGTATGTGGTGGAGCAGTGGTGTATGTGGTGGGACAGTGGTGTATGTGGTGGGACAGTGGTGTATGTGGTGGGATAGAGGTGTATGTGGTGGGAAGTGGTGTATGTGGTGGGACAGAGGTGTATGTGGTGGGACAGTGGTGTATGTGGTGGGACAGTGGTGTATGTGGTGTGACAGAGGTGTATGTGGTGTGACAGAGGTGTATGTGGTGTGACAGAGGTGCATGTGGTGTGACAGTGGTGTATGTGGTGGGACAGTGGTGTATGTGGTGTGACAGAGGTGTATGTGGTGTGACAGAGGTGTATGTGGTGTGACAGAAGTGTATGTGGTGGAGCAGCGTTGTATGTGGTGGGGCAGTGGTGCATGTGTGGGGGGGGGGGGCAGTGGTGTATATAGTGGGACAGAGGTGTATGTGGTGGGACAGTAGCCAGATTTTGATGGCGTTGTGCATGCAGCGGCTCCACGAAAAGCGGTAACATAACGCCAGAGTTGTTGTGACCGTCGGACGTACGTCAGAGCGGCCTGCCTGTCTGCCACAGATGTCAGCCGGCACAGTAAACACATTGTGCAGCCGGACCATCAACCACCAGCGTTTTGTGCACCGCCTTGTGCACCCATCTGGCGCACGGCGCATTCCTGTGAAAGCGGTGCCGCGGCTGACCGGTCGGTACGGACTGTACGGACGCGTCCTGTCAGTGGTCTGTCTCGGCTCTCGGCCGAGAGATGTGTGATCGGCGGCCCTCCATGGTCGGCCACATGGCCGTCAGGTCAGCCTCCACACCTTCACCAGCCAGACATGGCCGGTCACATGGTCGTCACATCAGCCTCCACACCCTCACCAGCCAGACATGGCCGGTCACATGGCCGTCAGGTCAGCCTCCACACCTTCACCAGTCGGACATGGTCGGCCACATGGACGTCAGGTCAGCCTCCACACCCTCACCAGCCAGACATGGCCGGTCACATGGCCGTCAGGTCAGCCTCCACACCCTCACCAGCATGAAAATCGATGTATATGCTTTATAAGTTCTCAGGTATTCGGGGATATCCGGCGTGCGATTGATTCATGAAGGTACAATTACATTCATCGCGAGCATACCACTTACATAGCAATGTGCATCACCTACATTATATGGATATGTGTCGCTCGTAGATGTTTGGTGCGCACAAGTGAGCTACGGCTACCGAAGGAGCGACTTTTCCCAGAGGTGAAAAAATCCTGCTACTCGGCCACGGGCGTGGGTGACAGATATTTGAAAAATATCTCAAGTTATGGTGATAGCTTACGGTGCCATATTATCATTGAGTATGGACTGTATTTATCATCAGGCCGTTTTGCTTCTTAACATAACCAGTCAATTTGTTTGTCTTAACCATCCAGACATGTACGTGCTCATCTTGTTTCAGTACATGTATCAGAAGCGTACCGAAGCAATTTAGTAGCAATGATCGAGGGGACAGTGGGGGTTGGGGGTGGGGGCTGAAAAAACGCTACCACTCGAGGTAAAGTCCATAGGTTTTAACATTGCCGTGGTAAACCCTGTCACCTACGGAACTGTCCCTGGCCTTACGAACGAACCCGAACCCGTCACCTACGAATGAACCCGTCCCCGTCCAGAGATTGAACCCGACGCAACAGTTCCGTTTTCCGGTGCAGTTTGTAGCGCGTGGCACGGCTCACATCACAGGTAACGAGATATCGTTAACGAAAGCCCCAAATGTTGGGGCATCACGTGAAAGCCCCAAATGTTGGCTATCCGTCGGGCACAATTTCGTTGCGGTCGGGTCAACGTGCTGCGCGTGCGCGTCACGGGGGTCCCGAGAGAACGGGTGTCCGGTGAATCACCGGCCGCCGATAGGAATAGCATGTAAAACTGGATTTTTCGTTCGGAAAATCAACAATTTTAGCGCTCCCCATCGGCCCGATTCAGACCGCCATATCTCGACAACCAATGGACCGATCGACACCAAACGAACCCCTCAGTGTTGCCACGACAATTGTCAACATCGCCTTGGCAATCATTTCCGAGTCACCCGCCACACGCACGCGAGGGGGGTGCGGAAAGCGGAAGCGACGTTTTTGAGCGTTTTTCACGATTGGGTCTGGTTCTCGGAAACGGCTAAACTTGGCGACTTGCCGTCACTTTCACTTCTTGGCCCAATGTACCGGCTGCAATTTTCCAATTGACTATCAGTGGCTGCGGTGTGTGCGGGCGCCGTCATCGTGACGCGGGCTGCACGTGCTTTCCACATGACATCGTGACGCGGGCTGCACGTCTCCACACCACTGCACTGTCGAATGACATTTCGCGGAGAAAGTTGCATACGCGGATAGCCCCACTCTTTGTGATGCTCACAGTTCTTTCGGATTTTACCCACCGCAAATATTTTGGTTGCAATCGTCGATGACCGCAACCGTTACCAGGCGTCACTTTCGGCAATCTCAAGCGGCAGCGGCAGTGGGACAGTGTCCTGTCACCGTCCAGAGATTGAATCCGACGCAACAGCTCCGTTTTCCGGCGCAGTTTGTTTTCAAAGCTGGTTTCAGTGTGTACGTATCTACCTAATAAGTACCAAGGCGCTGTTGAAGCTGAACTTGTGTATGTTTGCGTAAATGGTGTTTCGTCTCTGAGAGTCAGGACAAGTATTGGAAACATGGCCTTGTCTTTGATGTTGGCCGCCCAGAATATTTTTATCTCCGGGAAGTTTTCCATTCCATTTTTTTTCCAAAAGATGAATTGAGTCTGACAATGACTGCGATCTCCTTGCTGTTTGGTCATGATCATGGGAACATGGTAGCCCGGAACATGACCGTGAAAAGTACAAAAAGTGTTTGATGGCAGAAACAAATCACATCATTCTCCCACTTGGAATGCTACACAGTTTTCCTCTCATAATCCAGGATTCAGATTAAAAGAAAAATCCTCAAAGTCGTCTGCTCTATACCAACCTGTAATGTCACATAATTTTCCTGTCCAATTCCAGAATTTCAAGACATAAACCCAACCCTGGTCATACCTAACTGAACTGACACTTTTCTCAGTTTCTCAGTTTGACACTTTTCTCATTTCTCAGTCCAACATATTTTTTCACCCATTTTGCCACACTGCATACTTCTGGAATCCTTATCATGAAAAAAATGTTTTGGTTCTTCCAATATGAGCCTTTATTTTAATAATTTCATCTGGTCACTTCCATGGGTTTTATTCATTTGTGTCAGGGCCCATGTTTTGTCGTAAGTAGGACTTGTTGCATTTATCAAAAGTGTTATAAATTACTTGAAACCAATGCAAAATATGACCTATGACACTCTGTCCTTGATATTGGTGCTATATTGAATTCCTTATAGTACAAGGGAATTCAATTTGTATTGGTGAATTTCATTTTCAATGAGTCATTGGATTTGGAGAACAGCATGTTTTAATACCATGTTTATCAGCATGATTAGGATGATGTGACCACTGATTCCCCTCAGAAATGCTTATTTTTAGTTGGAAAGCAAAATAATGTACTACTATTTTTAATACAGAAAATAACCTGGCCTGGTTTACCCTACCTTCTTTTAAATTGTTTCTTCAATATAGGCACAATTTGTGCGTTCAATAATACAAATGTTAAGAAACCTAACCTGTCCTTAACTTTTTTTTCGAAAAAACAAATTATTTTTGTCTGACATGAAATGAGCATATTTGCACAATAAAAGCTAGCCTAACTTGTAGTTTTGCTTTGCTAAGTAAAATTTGTGTACAGCATATTGTGAACACATTAAACCACAATAATACCATTATATTTATGGATACGCACAACAGAAGCAAGATTAGCTTATAGGGTGTGTTGTAATTTGACATATTAATTAATAATTGAAGATCGTATATAATTGAACAAATTGAAGATCATATATAGACTAAAGCGTTCTTCTTTGTTCAATTTCAGCGGCATGGTCGATATTTCGCGCTCACACAAATGCGTACTGTGTTACTATGAGCTATCAACATGTGACAGCCTGGTGGTGTTCGATATTCTGTAGGTGACAGACTGGACACTTTCTTCACCTCTGACTTTTCCTCTGGAACGAAAAGAGCATTACGTTCACTAAAAAACAAATATAGCAAGTTCGATTGTGAGCTATGTCCAGTGATATTCAGCATCGTCCACAGTTAGTGGCGAGTTTGTTTCACATAATGAAGTTATGAATCTTACATACATCTTGAGTGATATTATATTTTAGGTATTTCCAGATACGATAAAATACATCATTCTGAAGCTGGGGAAGCAGCATCGTATTCACTACTACCATATTAGTGAGATCATCCTAGATGAAAGCCTTGCTAATTATCGATGAATTGGCGTCCCCTTATGTTCATTATGTTGGAAATCATTTTTTTCTTTGCAGGGATAAATTCGGTACCTGATGTCATGGATACCACATGCTATCAGGCTTATGTTCCCGGTTGCAGGCCTGTACAAACAGGTGAAGCAATCTTCGTTCTGAAATGCCAGCAACCTTTGGACAGTTTTGATATTGTGTGACCTCAGCTGTGTGCAATGGTATGCGTATCTCTACAACAAATTAATACAATCGCCACGCCACGTTCGAAATGCTGAGGAGAACACCACCTCGTTCGACCACCTCAAGTCAAGATGGGTCAAACCCACTGCAACTAAGTCCCACACTTCCACCGACTTACAGGATTTCGCGAACTATGTTCACCATCATGCATAGGAACACCTATACACAAACTGCTACCAGCTAAAACTGCAACAGGCGTCGATGGTGATCGGCGTTGAATTTCAGCCACCGGCAGTCGAAGAGGCGACAGCCTCACATGGTACAACCAAGTCCCCTCGCTGTCACCTGCAGCCGTCAGACAGTCTCACATGGTGCAATCCAGTCCCCCTCACTGTCACCTACAGCCGTCAGACAGCCTCACATGGTGCAATGAAGTCCTCCTCGCTGTCACCTGCAGCCACCGATTGCACAACGTGCGACGACCGCGTCCGTGCACCCATCCAATGCCGGCCGACTGGCTAAGTACCTACCGGATCATTCGCAGCAGACATTCTTCTGGGAAGGAGAGTCCGAAGCCGGATATATTGGCACATGCGGACAGCACCCAGCTGTAGCCGGATATATCGGCACACGAGGACGGCCCCCAGCCGTAGGGATCTTGGAGGTCTGACCGGGGCGAGCCGCCACAAACGAAGCTGCTCGGGTGGGTGGCCGTCCTGACCGGCGCATGGCATCCCGTGATTTGGAGAGGGAGGGCCATCCAACCAGACTGGACCCATGACAGGCGGGAGGAGGACCCACATGCCGGCCTGGATCCATGTCCGGAGGAGGAGGACCTTCATACCGGCCTGGATCCATGTCCCGAGGAAGAGGACCCTCATGCCGGCCTGGATCCATGACCGGATGGGATGGACCCTCATGCTGGCCTGGATCCATGTCCGGAGGAGAAGGACCCTCATGTCGGCCTGGATCCATGACCGGATGGGATGGACCCTCATGCTGGCCTGGATCCATGTCCGGAGGAGAAGAACCCTCATGTCGGCCTGGATCCATGACCGGATGGGATGGACCCTCATGCTGGCCTGGATCCATGTCCGGAGGAAGAGGACCCTCATGCCGGCCTGGATCCATGACCGGATGGGATGGACCCTCATGCTGGCCTGGATCCATGTCCGGAGGAGAAGGACCCTCATGTCGGCCTAGACCCATGGCTGGAGAGGGAGGACCCACATGCCAGCATGGACCCATGACCGGAGAAGAACCCTCATGCCGGCCTGGATCCATGACCGGAGGAGGATGACTCTCTGACCGGACAGGACACCTGCTCCCTCCCGTTGTCGGCGCCTCAGCAGTACAGGCAGGATGCTGCCCCTCCCCACACCTACCGGTCGGACCGGTTGGCCACTTCTCCCGGCGGCGGGGGATGAGTCGGCCACACGTCATGGGGAACAACAGAACGGTTGGCCGGGCAGGAGGGCACGACCACACGGGAGAAGGAGGTGATCCTACTGGAGGGCGGGTAACCCCCTGGGGAGGAGGTGCAACCCCTGGTTGACGTATCCCCGCCGGGAGGGGGCATTCTCCGCGGGGCAAGGCATGAACCCACATAAAAAGAAGTGTGCCCGGTGCCGCGGGAGTAGGTGGCGGTGCCGCGTGGGGAGGGTAGGTTTCTGCTGGAGAGAGATAGCCTCCTGCGAGAAAGAACCGGCCTCGTGGACAGAAGGGCGCAGCCCACGGACGAAAGAGTGGGCTGATGGGGAAGGGGTGGTCTCGCGAGGAACAGCGTGCCTCCACGAGGAGGAGCCGTCGCGCCAGAAGGTGGTGTGACCTCGTGAAGGAAGTGCAGGTGGTGTGACCCAATGGGATGCATGAAGTGACCCAGTGGGACGTATCGGATTGCCGGGAAAAGACGTGCCTGAAGAGGTGCCGAGAACAACAGACGCCACGTGAATGTCGTCTCAGACGCCGGTCCGGCGGTGCACACCACAGTCCAACTGCAGTCAGACTGCCCTCCGCTCTGCGACAATGCTGGCAGCCGGAAGCCAGTCAGACGGATGCTCGCCTTCAGCAGAGGTCGAAGGTGTTGCAGTTCGCTGCCGGCACGGCACCGTGGCGTCAACGTTCCGACGTGGCCCGCTGCCGTGCGGTTTTCCACACTCACATGCATAGGATTAGCGAACCGGTTTGGTGGCTCACGCCTCCGAATGGTGTCGCGACCTGGGTGACCTCACCTGTGGACGTGGACCGCCAGCTGGGTGACCACATCTGCGGATCTGGACCGCCAGCTGAGTGACTTCACATGTGGACCTGGACCACGAGCTGAGTGGCCTCACCTGTGGATCTGGACCGTCAGCTGAGTGACTTCACATGTGGCCATGGACCGCCAGCTGGGTGACATCATCTGTGGACCTGGACCACGAGCTGAGTGGCCTCACCTGTGGACCTGAAGTGACCTCACCTGTGGACCTGAAGTGACCTCACCTGAGTGACCTCACAGCCGCAAAGGCACGATTCCGACGGCATGAAATATTTAAAACAAATAAGACATACGAGAGACCAGCACGGCAAAGAAGGCCACAGATGGCAACAGATGCATACAGATTGCCACATACCTGGTCACAGATGGCCACAGATGGCCACGGATGGCCACAGACGTGGCCACAGATGGCCACATATGTGGTCACAGACTCACTGGACACTAGGGCTGTTTGTCTGAGTATCTCGTCTGGGAAGTCTGGACAGAAAAAGTGGATTTCCGTCGGGCTCCGACGCAAATTTCGAGAGCCGAAGTGCATATATCAAGGAAAAGCGATTTGTTCCACTGTCGCGCAACGTGAAAATAAATGTGCTGTCGAACCTTCTGGAACGGGGGTATACGGATACGTGAACCGTTCGGTCTGGAATGACCGCACAGGTGTACTATGGAACTAATGGATATAAGAGAAGTTCACCATTAAATCGTGACCTAAGGTTACAACCTTTTTCCTTTCTTTCTTTCTTTGTTTTCGACATAGTTTTTATCCAATCTGCCCATACGCAAAAGAACGCATTACTGGTGTCAGGGGATCACCTAGCATGGTAACTGCGGGAACCGCAGCCTTACAACACTAGCGATGCCGCATTCAGAACACTGTCGCTCGGGTAGCTCGACTTCCAAGTGACCAAATCGCGGCGATGATTCCAAATGTTCTGTTAGTTGGCTTCTCAGGATCAATTTTCTGTTGGCTGGCTCTCCTGGCCCACTTTTCTGTGAGCTGGTTTCCCAGGCACGATATTTGGTCAGTTGCCAACCCGTTCCCAAGCAAAAACTCCGAAGGCTCTACTCAACGTTGGTGTCGCTACTCAGGACGCCACATTATCAACTACTAGCTGAATCGAGAAGGGCTGAAATAGTGATCTGGCATCATCAGCCCATGTCACTGTGCTGGCTGCATGCAGTGTTCTTTCTACCGATGGGCAGAGCATTTTCCCTGCTTAGCAACTCGAAGGCATGTGAGCATTGGATATATGGCATCAATAGACTTAGCATGTTCACTTATGATGTATGTTTGATACTTTCCTCCTTTTTTAAAATCTTTTTTTTTCTTCTCTCTCTCTCTCTCTCTTTCTCTTCCCATTCTCCCTTCCACTCTCCCTCTCATTCTCCCTTTTCCTCTCCCTCTCTCTCTCTCTCTATCCTCCTCTCTCCCATCCTCTTCCTCTCTCCCCCATCCTCTTCCTCTCTCTCTCCCATCCCCTCTCTTCGTCTTTCTCTCGCACTTCCTCTAGCCCTTCCTCTCCCTCCCTCCTCCATCCCTCTTCTCCCTCTCTCTCTCTCTCTCCTTCTCTCTCTCTCTCTCTCTCTCTCTCTCTCTCTCTTCCTCCCCTCTCCCTCTCTCTCTCTCTCTCTCTCTCTCTCTCTCTCTCTCTCTCTCCTCTCTCTCTCTCTCTCTCTCTCTCTCTCTCTCTCTCTCTCTCTCTCCCTCTCTCCCTCTCTCTCTCTCTCTCTCTCTTCTCTCTCTCTCTCTTCTCTCTCTCTCTCTCTCTCTCTCTCTCTCTCCTCTCTCTCTCTCTCTCTCTCTCTCTCTCTCTCTCTCTCTCTCTCTCTCTCTCTCTCTCTCTCTCTCTCTCTCTCTCTCTCTCTCTCTCTCTCTCTCTCTCTCTCTCTCTCTCTCTCTCTCTCTCTCTCTCTCTCTCTCTCTCTCTCTCTTCTTGCGTGTCGCGCCACGTGCACAATTTGCGTGCCGTACCCTAATCGCCCGGACCACCCACGCTCCTCACAAAAAGCCTGTGTCAGTGTGTCAGCTGCATACTCATTGGGCGTGCTCCATGTGAATCAGTGCCGGCCGGCGCGAACTCGCCGACACCTCCTCCTGGCGAGCTCAGACTCAGCGATATTGCCGCTGTCTGCTACACAGACCGGAAACAATTGATACATTGCACTGATATAGTACTTCTAGTTAAACCGGTGTTCTGATGCAGCAAGGCGGGACCGTGCCCACGTGCAAGCGGAGGGAATGCTATGTCGCTAGCACACTATGTCAGTCAGTCGCCTTCGGACACTGGCGTGTTATGCCTACACCTAACCGGACTTCATGTTCAGCGTGATACGGCGTTAGTCAACGTTCTGCTGGGTGTCTGGTACCTGTATAGTTTCGTTGGTTCCTAATAGCACTCTTTGGACTTTGGGCGAGTCTTTGGACGAGCTTAGTATTGACCCATGGGTATTGCATGCAACGAATCGACTTCAAAATGACTCTTTCCCCTCCAACTTTGCGACAGTTCCCGTGTCCACTGGTTCCGAGGTAAATCGACCAATTTTTCCCTGTAGGGTGTGGGGGTGGAGTAAATGATGGCATGACATCTAATAAGCAATTCAAGGAACTACAAGAATGAAGTTGTATTGTATCAGTTCGTGCTATCAAAGTGCTTTGGATTCACTAGCGGATCCAGTAGGGAAGGGGTAATCCTGTTGTGACCTCCCCACCCAAACGTGGAAGTGGAAAGGGGAAACACATATTTTGCACCCCCTGCTGACCGACTGATACTTTAAACATTTTATTTAAAACGCGTCTCCACCTTGACCAACCGAGTCGGATCTAAAAGGTAGAAATGCCTTGCATCTCAGCTGAGAAACATCTGAACATCGGCCTTGCGTTTAATATTGATGAGGGTCAAACCTTCATTGGACTTGTGGCAACACAATATCCAGGGGGAATTGGCCCAGGATCGTAGGACGATTTTGTTTCAGAACGTGATCCAGAAAATAGGGAGGTATGTTCTGTGGGAAAATATTGGTGTACACTGAGCGCGTTTTCTCATAAGAATGTTCAGCACAAAACTTCAGAAACAGGTAGAAGTGCCTCAGGTAACCATACAAATAACCAGGTCAGTGGTGGACTTGGCAATGACATTACTTTGCAATCGGAATCATAATGGTGTTTATTTTTGCAAACATCGACCAAATCACATTAATTATTGTGTTCATCCTAATCGAAGCATTCGTCAATCAAAACTGGAAAGAAACGGCGAAGGGGAAGTGTTGAACATCGAATCAGGTCGGTACCCTAGCCCAGGATCAATAAAATGAGCGTAGATGAAGCTCAATTCCTTCCTTCCTACACATAGAGCAGGAGGCAAAAAGCAAGCGGTCGTTAGCCTAACATAATTATAGGGCTAAAGCCGATTGGAAGCATATTACCCAAACAGAAAATCTGGTGGAGAGTATCAGTTCATGCTTTGTTGGTGGATCGTGCGTTGGCTATGCTTATTTGCTTCCTGTTTCTATTGCCTGTGGATATTTTCAGGATAGATACCTGCAGGTAATAACTTCTTTGAACATTAATGCCTATTTCAAATCTACTTTAATATCTTTCAGCAGAGGAATACTCATTACCAAGCTCCAATTGAAGTATTTCCTTAATAGTACCCCGTCATAAAGTCCTTACCTTTGTATATCCCTTCAGCAGGCACAATATACTGATGTACAGAGATATCCAAACGAGCACCCAAGGGTGCACGAGGACACCAAGGTCATACTCTCATGATATTATGGATGCCCACATATAGCTCCCACTTCTGCACTATCTGCGTTCTGTTCGAAACACACTATGATCTTTGTGATGATACTATGGATACCCACATATAGCTTCCACTTGCATTCCACTTCCCCACTATTCACGTCCTGTTCGAAATAAGACGATTGAAGATATTGGATAATTCAGAAGCAAATCACCACATAAGAAATGACGTTAAATAATTCAATTCAGGTGTATTCCTCACCAAGCAATAAAAACAAGCTCGATTTCGCATGACAATTTTACAGCGCCAACTTTGGTTCGATTATTCTCAGCATGTTACGACAAACAATGTTTGTTAGCATGGATATAATTTTGTCTCTTGCACGTCTCCATGAAAGGTTAGCCAATTTGGTGGCCATGACCGGAAAGAGCCCACCCCCTAGCCGTATGCCAGCTAGTCTTCTACTGCACACAACAGCCTTTGCGTCTTACGTCTCAGGCTTGAGCTTTTTTGTGCCTTTTTGTCTTTTTATTGGGAACTTTTCGGAGGCAAAATTTCCTCGTTCTCGAAAACACCAGGCCTAGATGCACCTGCGACTGGCCAGTATTAAGCGCTGATATAGTTCCTCTGGCATGGTGCATCACGTATAACTATATCGTTAATTTATTATCTTTTTTAAAAACATTTTTCTGAATCCCTCATCAGTTCCTCTTGTTTCATGGAAGTGCCCAATTTGTGCAAAAAGCATGTTTTGACACCAATGTTTACTTTGTACAAAACTATTCAATGTGCATAAGTTAGCCGTTACATGTAGCATTACATGCAATATTCAAAATTTACTTGAAGTTCCTGGATTCTTGAATGTAATTAACAGGTGCGGCGGCAATCCTGCTCCCATTGAAACCTTCCCGGTTCTCAAGAATACAACATAAGTATCCGCCTGCGAGTAATTTGCGTCTGCAGAGCTGCCAACTCACAGGTGTCTCTCTGAAGAGCTGCCAACTCACGGGTTCCTCCACCGCAGGCAGTATTTCCTCTTTGCTCAATCGGCAACATTCCGTGCCGGCTCCACCTCACTTCACGTCAGTGAAGAGGGTTGCGTGCGCACACGTCTCACCCTCTTCGCGTAATGAGGAGGCGGCGCGAGGGAGCGGACGTCAGGGTGGTCACCTGACTCCATTAGTCTGGTGACGAAACCCCGTCGGATCATTTTTCCCGGAAAATAAAGCGGCTTAGCGAAGGCAAATAAGCGCTAGTGATTTACTTAAGTGCAGGTGTCCAGCCGAACTCACCACGCGCCCGCAAAGCGTGGTGAAACGCCTCAAACTCGCTATCATTCTTTCCCCAGAATTATGATTCTGCACTTAGTAGCACGCACTTGCACTTAGCAGCATCGCTATCTGGTTAATGTTGGCCACACCTTGACTCGTGTATTGCACGGTATCGGTCGTGTATTGCACGGTGTGTCGGTACGGTATCGGTCGTGTATTGCACGGTGTGTCGGTACGGTATCGGTCTTGTATTGCACGGTGTGTCGGTACGGTATCGGTCGTGTATTGCACGGTGTGTCGGTATGGTGTCGGTAATGTACTGCACGGTGTGTCGGTACGGTATCGGTCTTGTATTGCACGGTGTGTCGATACGGTATCGGTCGTGTATTGCACGGTGTGTCGGTATGGTGTCGGTAATGTACTGCACGGTGTGTCGGTACGGTATCGGTCTTGTATTGCACGGTGTGTCGGTACGGTATCGGTCGTGTATTGCACGGTGTGTCGGTATGGTGTCGGTAATGTACTGCACGGTGTGTCGGTACGGTGTCGGTCGTGTATTGTACGGTGTGTCGGTATGGTGTCGGTCGTGTATTGCATGATATGTGATAGTCATTTCACATTACGTAATATGCGTTCTACAAGGAGCAGCGATCTGACTGAGTGCCTTCATGGTCCATTTGCCCTGGAAAAATGTGCTGTACAGAAACGGTGCACATTCATCCAGCATTGTTTTCAATTTTAAATGCAAGTGCATAATATAATTTTTATCCTGCATTCATTCATATATTCCACTCTTCAACGTCATTAACATCTCGTCATATGATAAAAGTTTCCATTAGTAGTATCACGGACATTGATTTCTGAAAATTATTGAGGGGGAACAATACATGAAAGCAGTGGACGATACAAAATGGATGGGGCAGGGGCACAGCCTACAGGGTGCCATGTTGAAAGTTGGAATTATTGGCTGGGGCAGAGCCAATATCGAGGTGGTACTTGCCCCTAAAAAGTATATAAAGCAACAACCCTGGAAAGTATCTTTTTTGCATCTTTTTATCTTATAAATGTTACGGCAAGCTCAGGCCGTTCATCACAAAAAAGTACTCATGGGTTTTACCGGTGAGATGTGCCTACATAAAGATTGTTCCAAGATGTGTGGATGCTGTTTCGCGACTTGGAGAATGCTACACTCCCCTCTCCTCACACTCTGCCGTGATCATACCCACTGCTGTGGCCGCTCTTGTGGCTAGGACATGCTGCTTCGATTGATACCGCGACCGTGACCGTGACCGTGACCGTAACCGTGACCGTGACCGTGACCGTGACCGTGACCGTGACCGTGACCGTGACCGTGACCGTGACCGTGACCGTGACCGTGACCGTGACCGTTACCATGGCCGTGACCGTGACCTACCGTGACCATGACCGTGACCATGACCGTGACCGTGACCGTGACCGTGACCGTGACCGTGACCGTGACCGTGACCGTGACCGTAACCGTGACCGTGACCGTGACCGTGACCGTGACCGTGACCGTGACCGTGACCGTGACCGTGACCGTGACCGTGACCGTGACCGTGACCCACCCTCCACAGAGTGGCCGGCACCGCCGAGATGTCACTCCACTCGGCATGGTGGGCGGCGGCCCTGCTGGCGGTCAGCGGGCTTGTCTCCCCTCCCCGGCTGGCGCACGCCATGAGCCACAGCCAATACTGGGCGGCGCACATTCAGAAGAGAGCTGCCAATGTGGCCAACCAAGACGCGACTGCAGGTATGTGTGTGTGACGTATGTCGTGGACGTCCACCGTGTGACGAGTAACTGGGGCTGGGGAGGAGGTAACAGACAATTATATATACTCGTATATAAAAAAAAAAAAAAAAAAAAAAAAAAAAAAAAAATATATATATATATATATATATATGTGTGTGTGTGTATATGTATGTATGTGTGTGTGTTGTGTGGGTGCGTGTGGGTGCGTGTGTTGTCTAATGCCAGTTGAAGTGTCTTTCCCCAGTTACGCTGCTCCCGTCAGCTATTCATCCGCAATATTAATCGGACATATTCTGAGAATGCGAGCTTGATGGGATTGTCCTCCGTGTTATTCACATTATGTAAATTGTTGTGATAGCGCACAGCATCCGTCGGTTCAGCCAGCCTCAGACGATTGCCGTGCCGATTTCCTGATGGTCTACCGCACTGTAGTAGACAACGTCACGTGGTGGTACGGCTTTTTTTTACCTTCTCATCGTCCTTGTTTGTTGTGGCCGATCACCCAATCAGCGGGAAGTCCCCACCGATCGCTCTGTCCTGCTCTTCTGCGGGCTGAGCGGACTTAGCGTAAGCGGACGACATCGCAGAGCCGGCATCAGTGAGACAGGGCGCCGCTGCGCCTTGTCTGTCTCTGCACTGGCGTTGTCGTAGCTCTGACACGCGGCCAGCTGAGCGTAGAACCGAGCCGGGCCGGGCTGGGCCGGGCCGAACTAAGCCGGGCCGTCGTGTCCTCCTCAGTCATGCTCTCTGCGCAACGCACGCCAGCCGGGATGGTGGCGCCCGCTGGGCACACGTGAGCACGCTACGACTGGACAACCATCTGTTACGGGATAGTCTATCCCGTAGGTACGGGATAGAGCGCCGTGCTATGCAGACAACCATCTTTTACAACATAGTCTGAGTGTCGTGTTGTGCAGAAAACCATATCTTACGGTGTAGGCTGAGTGCCGTGCCGTACGGACAGCTGTCTTCTGCAGGATAGTCTGAGTGCCGTGGTATACATGCGACGATTTTATACAGGATAGTCTGAGTGCTATTTATACAGGCAACCATCTCTTACACCATAGTCTGAGTGCCGTGTTATATGACAACGATCTTCTACAGCATAGTCTGAGTGTCGTGTTATAACGACAAAGATCTTTACATGATAGTCTGAGTGCCGTGTTATACAAACAGCCACCTATTTATTACAGCATCATCTGAGTTCCGTGTGATATTGTCAGGCGTCCTGCCTGCGACGAAACATCTAATTTCACTGCATGGGCCCGTGCTTCGCCACCGCCCAGGAGCATCTCCATGCGTGTTTCATCAGTGACACCACGGCTCCAGTGCAACCTAAAATTACACCGCACCTGTTTTGTATTCAGAAATGCTATGTGACTAATGCTGAGTGCCAACAGCACCACCAGTGTAATCTCAACACGTCACCGTGGCGTAACTAGTCGCTGGAGCTTCCAGACACGCCGATCTATGGTGTTATTTGAGGCTCGTGTTGGAAGCGATGCCCAAGCTCATGATGGAAACAACATCAATTTAGGGTATTATGCGCGTTTTGGGAAATGTTGCCATCTGCCGAGCAAGGCACGCAATGTGATGGTGAAACTGCACAGAACTGCACTGAAACTCAATGACATCTGATAATACCTATGTAATGAAAAAAATGGCACGTGAAATCAAGGGTGCAGAAACTATGCGTCCGGCCACACCACCCGACTTGAGAGTTCAAGCTCAACGGAGGAGTTTAGACCGAGAGTATGAGTGCCGTCGGTGCGACGAGTCGAGTGTCCCCTTCGGCGTTGGGCCGTCAGCTGTCAGCTGTTGATCGCAGTCCCAGCCAAACGCCACTCAAACCGCCTGTCTGGCGAGAACAGGCAGGTCAATGCGTGCTGGCGCTCTTACACAGCCAGCAGCGCGACGACAAAAAGAACGTCAGGTCTTCGAAAAAATGACATCGAATGCTCTGAAAAAATGTGTAACGCTCCCACCATGCTGAAAGTTTCCTTAGATCCGGAAATACAGCGGTTTGAACACTTGTCGGAGGGGTGAGGGAGGAGACGAACGGTCAATGGAGAAGTAATCAATGCTCACAGAAACTTGATGCTTCACTTGGGGCTGCAAGGTTTGAAGAGCTAGGAAGAGGACTATCATGACCTTTTGCCACACTCTGAATCCGGCTCCGCTGCGTGACCAGCCGAACTTCCGGACCTTACGGCGGACAAAAGTGACGCCGACGACTGACCTCGAGACGAACAGAAAATTCGGACCTTATAGCGGACACAGGCGACGCCGGCGACTGACGTCGTGCGGACCTTGCAGCGGACACATGCCTGCACTCAAGGTCAGCCGAACTTTCCGACCTTACAGCTGACACAGACCTGCACTCAAGGTCAGCCGAGCGTGCCGACCTTACAGCGGACACAGACCTGCACTCAAGGTCAGCCGAGCGTGCCGACCTTACAGCGGACACAGACCTGCACTCAAGGTCAGCCGAGCGTGCCGACCTTACAGCGGACACGGACGACGCCGGCGGATGACCGCTGCTCGCCCCGCGCCGGAAGTGGGGGCAGATAGCGGCGGCGGCGGCGGCCCCGCTCCACAGACACGCGCGGCTCCGTGTCGGCAACCGCCGACCACGCTGCACTGGCGACCAATCCGCCGCTGCCGGACCGGACCTTCAACACGCGACTCGCCGACCAGACGCTGCCGTGTGTGCAGCACGTGACTCTCGAGACGTGACGTGCCTCGAGACGTGACGTGTCTCGAGACTGCAAAACATACTTGTTGATTGCGGAACGCTGTGAACCCCACGGCGGGTGTCCGAAAATGTAAGCCACAAGCTGTTGGCTATGACGGGCCGCCACGACAATAAGTGGTTGATAAATATTATGTTGAGTATTTTTAGCGTGTTGGGTGATCTACCTTCAGGAAGTCACTGGCTCCCTTCGAAGTTCCCTTGGCATCCTTTGTGCTCATCTGACATTACTGGAAACACCACGACTTAACCTTGTGACTGAATAAGCACGCTCTGAATGTTGGGTTGGGCTTTTAATTGGACCCAGCTGGACCACGTTCCTCGCATACCAAGCCCCACAGAAGTTGTGTTAGCGCACACAATAGTTACTGCAGGTATGCGGTTAATGCATCAGAATCCGTACCACGAATAACCCGGATGAAAACTATGGGCTGGCAGTTGCTGCCATTCTTTTTCCCGCATCCACGCTTGTAATGACTGTGATCTTAACATTAAAGGCCATAAAGGTTCACATATTTGACAATCGCCAAATTATTTACACTGAATCTTGAATGGTACAGTGCAAATGACCTTTTGTGTTGAGATGTGCTGAACTTAGCTGCTGAACATATTCAATTTGCGCTGTTACAAACACAACCGATAGGGTGTATCTATGCCCGAACGGAAACCGCAAAACAGCAAAAAAGAAGTTCGAAAAGGCTGCGTGAAAGTGATGCACATTACGACAACCCGGCAAACCTTGCCCATTGCCGAACATGCCGAACATGCCGAACATGCCGAACATGGAGATACAGGCTGCAGTGCCGGCACACCGGCTGTCCTGATCCCCATGATAAACACAACAGCTGGTGTCCTGTGTACCGCTTCTCTCTGACGGACGAGTTACATGCGACTCCAGGAAGAAAACATCACGCTGGAGTGCATATCCATTAGATCGTGCGGTAAATAGCGCTATACGACAGAGAACACCTGTTGCTCGGCGCTGTATTGTATTAACTGCTGCCTGGATGTCCAATACAATCACATCATGCCGTGGTGCTGATCGAAATGAACGAACCGCAACCGAGCATGGGATGCAGCGGTAAGTAACTCACGGGAAGAGTGTTGGCGGTGATGCAGGCCACACCCGGAGCGGGTGGATTGGCCCGGGGGGACAGTCGGCGGGATGGGTGACTGGCGCCGTGACGCCGTGACGTCGTGACGCCGTCGTGACTGTCTGTCCGCCATGCACCGTTACTTGAGCTATGCATCGCTCGGGATCGTGCACTGGTCAGACTGCAACTGATAACGAGCTGAACTGTTCTCGGTATCTGGACAATTTCGCAGGGATGTGCCGTGTTGCATCGGCGACTCGCCGCGGCATGGGCTACAGGCACATGCAGTTATTGCGACTTCCGTGCTCATGTGCTGACGCGAGAAGATTATCCCACGCAGGAAAGGACAATGAATCGTGGGAAGTATGAACAGATCATCAGCATCTAGCATACCAATCGTAATACACGTGAGCATACGGCAAGATAATAAATCTTCGGAAATACGCATTGCAGAGACGATATCTCGGTAAACATTCATCACAAACCAAAAATAATCAGTCGGATAGTCGTGTCCGTCCACAGCATTTTCCCGACAAGTGCTGACACCCTCACAAGCGAGCAAAATGTGACGCAGACTGTTGCAGAGCATCTTTGCAAGATTAGAGTGAAGCATGAACGGGGCCGGATGTTGATGACGCGAAGCCAACATTTCCGTTCGCTTCGTTGCGTGGGCTGTGAAATAGGCTGCGTTCGCGCCCATTCATTATCTGGGGCGACTCAAGCCCGGAGAATGTCGCTCTAGCTGGGGAGTGCCGCTCCGGCTGGGGAGTGCCGCTCCGGCTGGGGAGTGCCGCTCCGGCTGGGGAGTGCCGCTCCGGCTGGGGAGTGCCGCACCGGCTGGGGAGTGTCGCTCCGGCTGGGGAGTGCCGCTCCGGCTGGGGAGTGCCGCTCCGGCTGGGGAGTGCCGCTCCGGCTGGGGAGTGCCGCTCCGGCTGGGGAGTGCCGCTCCGGCTGGGGAGTGCCGCACCGGCTGGGGAGTGCCGCTCCGGCTCTGTGAGTGCGCCTCTCCCGTGTTCGGAGGCTTCACCAGACCCGGGGCAAGCTCTTCACTCGGGTGCTATGCTAGATTCACAGGCTGATAAAGTGTGTCTGTACGCCCGGAGGCCGCATGCGACCGGGACCTTGTTTGTGCCCCGAGGCTGTTCGCCCAGTGTGACCAGCGTACACTGCCGGCAGAGGGAGTCGCCGACCACATCTCGTACCACGGCTCGGGACACGGTCTGGACGAGCCTCCACACGGGCTCGTGTTGGACGACAACAGCAGCAGCGCTACGCTGCCGGGGCACAAGCGGCACCCGTGAGTATGTCGGCTCACCCACGCAGCGCTGCACAGCACACAGAACAGCGGCAGCGCTGCACAGCACACAGAACAGCGGCAGCGCTGCACAGCACACAGAACAGCGGCAGCGCTGCACAGCACACAGACATCGCACCACACAGGCGACACACTCAATACACCGGTGATGACTCACTCAACACACCCAACACGTCGGTGAGGACTCACTCAACACATCCAACACGTCGGTGAGGACTCACTCAACACATCCAACACGTCGGTGAGGACTCACTCAACACACTCAATACATCGGTGTGGACTCACTCAACACACCCAACACGTCGATGGGGACTCACTCAACACATCCAACACGTCGGTGAGGACTCACCCAACACACCCAACACGTTCGGAATCCCTCGGCAAACCGTCCCACCAAATGTCTCGCTCCTGGTCCTTGACTTTGGTCTACGGTGGTGGTCAGATGCAAGGAAGCTGACGAGAATGAATCAGGCTCGCTCATGGTCCTTGACTTTGGTCTATGGTGGTGGCCAGATGCAAGGAAGCTGACGAGAATGAATCAGGCTCGCTCCTGGTCCTTGACTTTGGCCTACTGTGGTGGTCAAATGCAAGGGAGCTGACGAGAACAACTTATGGCAATAAAGGCTATGCTCATGGACATGACTGTTTTGCCCTCGCACGTTCAATAACACATGCGACGGTACATCAATTGTCAATCGATCATAACCAACCACAGCCTACCTATTGCGTCCATAACCAACCACAGCCTACCTATTGCGTCCATAACCAACCACAGCCTACCTATTGCGTCCATAACCAACCACAGCCTACCTATTGCGTCCGATCCTGTTCTAAACTATCCGCGATATATGCAGGCAAATGCGGCCGTCGTACATTGCGCTTTTTGAGGTTCTCGTTTTTATCGTGGCCAGAATGTCGAATCATCGAGTATTTTGTGTGTGGTTAGGTGGTAGCTTCGCACACGCGCTAGCCGGATGGTTCCGAGATCAAGACTTGATGTGCCCTGGATTGATGCGACCCCTTGTCGCCGCTCGGTGTCCCGGACGACGACGGTAGATCGTTCTCGAATCTAAGAGCGTCGTAGAAGAGCTGATCAAGTGGCGGGATTGAGACGTCGAGAACATTACGCGTACGACTCCACTCAATGCTGTTGCCCCATCCTATGTGTCGCTTGCGGCACATAGGATCCTATGTGTGTTAGGATCCTGCGGCATCCTATGTGTGTTTGTCGATAGTAACCGCGCACATCAACACAGTTTTAGCTGACTCGCCACTTCAACTGAGCTTTAGCTTTAGCGGCGATTACGATTCAGACACGGTCCAGCCGGGGAACTTGTGGCATGTTTCAGCCGTCGCATGGTCCGTGCAGCAGCCGGGCTGATGCCACCCGCGGAGGTGTTTTGTGGCCATGAAAAACGCCGCCACGCCCACGCCCACGCCCACGCCCTCGCCCACGCCCACGCCCTCACCGCCCACGTCAGCACGCCATCGCTTGGTGTAGCCAACGCGTCATCCATTGCATCCATTCGTATAAAAACAACAACTTGGAAATGTCATGTCAGCTCACTGAGCTGATTATTATTATTATTGGGTGGTTCTCGACGTACTTTATGCACGATCACGGCTAATTGCGCCGCCCCAACTGTTTCGCCGGTGGGCCGCGGGATTGGGAAATGTCCCGAGTGGTGCGAGTGTTGAACCCGGGACCTTTGATGCTTGGTCAACACCTTAACCACTCGGCCATCCTCGCCCCCAGCTCACTGAGTTGTGATTCAATGAGAGGGAATAGGTCAGGCAGTTTTTCGCCGACATCGCGAATTATCGGCAAGTAATATCACATTTGGCCGCACAATAGGCATATTGGCTGTCGTCCGGTGATGGAGAACTTAACTAACTTGCATACATAGGTCATTGAACTTGACAAAATCATCCATGTCGTTGAACCAACTTGATATCAGACGACGGCTTTCGGCTCCTGAGTCACTATGCGGTTAAATAGGACGGTGAAACCAACATTAAGATAATTTTTACTAGAAAATATTGTTCCCGGGAACTATTTCGGAAGCATACAACACGAGACTGACTCGCTCACCTCATCTGACTGTAAATCTGTCGGTCGAAATGTATATCAACGCCCATTGGCAGCATTCCGAGATATTGAGAAGTACTCTGCAGAACATTTCAATAGTGTATGTGTTACTATTTTTTTACACAGATAGTTATTTAAACGTCAAAATGCTTAATTTTTGGACGGAACATGCTTTTAACCTAACCTAGGAGGTCGTCCCGTGACCCGAAGCACACAAATCAAACATCAATCGCGACATTCACGCATGCATACATGCCACTGTGTGCACTTTACACCCTCAGCCGCACAGACCGTCGAGGTCAGGTGTGCGCAAGGTCACCGTAAGATGGCACCACGACACAGGTTTGTGAACGTTAGTCGGCGCTCCATCGCAGATGACCCACGTTCTGCCCCGGCACCCATGTTCTGCCCTGGTATCCATGTTCTGCCCTAGCACCCATGTTCTGCCCTGGTACCCATGTTCAGCCCCGGCACCCACATTCTGCCCTAGTATCCATGCTCTGCACTGACACCCATGTTCTGCCCTGGTACCCACATTCTGCCCTGGTGTCCATGTTCTGCCCTGATGCCCATTCCCTGCTCCACTGGCAGAACGCACCACTACGAGCCGCAGCGAGTTCATGACCAGTACTACACGTACTGTGTGGAGCGTGACCCGCTGCACGAGCAGCACGGCATCCACGTGGCATCGTGGCGCTGGGACGAGGTGCGGCCCTACTACGCCATCACACTCTTCATTGCCATCGCCGGACTGGCGAAGCTGGGTGAGCAGTGGACGCGGTGGTGTGTAGGCGGCACCGCAGCATTCGGTAAAACAATACCAAATAAACGGCTACGGTTGACGATGCTTCTTTGGAGGTCCAACATGACACAGAACAAAAATGTGTGGACAAATCTGACTTTTTGGGAGAAATATGTTTTCAGAACATTTAGACCAATACAAAAGGGCAAACCGAACAATAATTATCAGTGTGACGGCACGTGGATAAATATGAATAACGTCTTGCAACTGGATTTAGCTGAACTGGGTGTTAACTGGATTGGATGTAACTGTAATTCCAGATGAGTAGTTAAATTGTTCGGTGATGAGTTGTGGCCCTATGGTGGCATTCAATCATCTGGCTGCAGGAGAGGTGCTGATATTTTGCGTCTGCTCAATTCTAATTTCTTGTTCTGTTTCAGGGTTTCACCACGCTCATTTCTTGTCGTCCAAGGTACCGGAGTCCTGGTAAGCTTAACAATACCACGGGTCTCGGCCTGCCCACTAGACGCTTGTTCGGTCATATACAAGGAATATCTTATTCCATAGATATCTTTCCCTGCTCCTTCCGGCTACCACTTGGCTTCCCTGCCGTGAAGTACTGGCAATGTCCTTGTTTCGGGTCATGACGTTTAAATGTTTGGGGGCGGGAGTCCAGGGTAAACCACCCTTCTCACAATCGAAAGAATGTGGGTTCAAGTAACACCTGCCGCTAATCTTCTCCCGTGGCCAATCGGCGTGAGAGATTGGCGACGTTACATGGCTCAACGGCCGACGTGTCGCAAAACCAATAACTACCTTTCCACTGAACATTATCGAGGGTAGGAGGGGAAACAAAGGTGCGGCGAGCGCTACCCATTGCTTTTCGCTCCCAGAGCGAGGGGGAATCTGCAAACCTTCCTGCGACATTTGCTGCTGGCAGTTGTGGTCGATGGTCCAAAGCCGAGAGTCGGTCATGTTCCCGAGCGCGGAACAGGGTCTCATACTGAACCGGTCAGCTCTTCAACGTACCCACTGCCCAAATCCACCTGCACACATACGGAGCGGAATTACGGGATCTGGCACGGTTTGTGCTCGTCAGCCTCCACTATCCACCCCCAACATCAACTTCTCATAATTCTGTCTGAGCTCCACCGCATGCGGTCAGTCACGGCCATCGTCGCAGAAGTTCACCAGCGGTCCCGAAGCTTACACACCTTTTCATATGGATAGTGTTCAGGATTGTAAATCGAGATATTGTCCAGCTGCAAGACTTGGGCTAGGCTCACACACACCCTTCATAAAGATAATGTAGACTAAAGTGAAGGGCGCCACGACTGCTGCCGTCCAGTGGGCACATCGCTGGAACGGTAAGCGCGAGCTGGAGATGCGACGGCGCCCACAACATGCTGAAAAGTTTGAATATTTTGACCGTAACAGCATCTGTTAAATGTCGATTCAAGGTGCATGAATTCCACCAAAATCCGCACGAGCATCCTCACCGACTTTGGCAATGCTGCACCGGCCGGCTGGTCGCCATTGGCGCACGGGCCTGTGCAATGAATACAATGTCAGGTGTCCTGGAAGAGGAGAGCGGGTGGGGAGAGCGGGATGCCTTCATTAAGCCACTCTCCCATCGAAGGTGCTGCTCACTACTGTGCGAACTGGAAATAAAGTCCCAACCTTACCACGGTGGGATCCTGTCGCGTCCGACCTCTACACACCCTGCCCGACTCCATACCTTCCCAAGGCGCCTGACCTCTACACGTGTACACCCTCTCCGGCGCCATACCTTCCCAAGGCGCCTGGCCTCTACACGTGTACACCCTCTCCGGCGCCATACCTTCCCAAGGCGTCTGGCCTCTATACGCGCACACCCACCGTGCTCGGCTCCATACCTTCCTGCAGCACGAGTCCGCGGGGTCCTTGCTGCGACACCCGTACCCAGCTCACCTCCACAGGTCGCACCACCGCCGGTGCCAGAGCCGTATCCAAGGCACGTCCGCTATGGATAGAGGCTGGTGCATGCGTCCATTTGCATGACACTCGATTGCCACTTTATAGCCGTGATCCTATCGTAAAACTGGTGATAACGCAAGGGAAGCCTTGGGCCGGTGCGGTGTGCTGTTCACACTGCACGCTGTCGTCTGTGTCGTTGCTGGCAGTGCTGGGCTCCTCTAACTCCTCTGCCTACTATGGCTCACCTGGCTCCTCTGGCTCCTGCGACATTGCTGGGAGGCCACGAATATTATGCGTGAGTGTGTTGAGTGCTACCGGCAGTCGAATCGCCGTAAGTCGCAGCGCGTACCAGCATTAGCCGACTTCCCGGCGGCACGATAAGAGCCGGCTTTGGCTGAGTGGATTGGTTGTCTTGACGATGCCCTTGTTAGCCGGTTGGGATCCAAATATTAAGATTACAACTCAAGAAGATTAAATCCGAACAGCCGCATCCCACACCGCCGTAAATCTCCCGGAGATCCTGAGCGTCGGAGCCCATATTTGTTGTGTGTGTCCGTGTGCTGTTCTAAGTGCAGGGTGACGTCGGCTGCACTGCTTTTACCCACGCTAGTGCTCTGCTGCTGTTCTTGTGCTTCTGTTGAACCCCAAGCCGTTGCGCTGTCGTACTGCTGATCGTTTACTGTGGAACAGCACGGCGTTGCACTGTTGAACAGCACGCTGTTGCACCATGGAACAAGACGTCGTTGCACCGTGGAACAGCACGCTGTTGAGCCTTGGAACAACATGGTGTTGTACCATGGAACAGCACGTTGTTGCACCATGGAACAGCACGCTGTTGCACCGTGGAACAGCACGCTGTTGTACTGTTGAACAGCACGCTCTTGCACCATGGAACAGCACGCTGTTGCATCGTGGAACAGCACGCTGTTGCACTGTGGAACGGCGAACTGTTGAGCTGTTGAACAGCACGCTGCTGTACTGCTGAACAGCATGCAGTGCACTGTCGAGTCGCCGCCCTGTTTCTGAGGAACAGCACGTCGTAGATTGCTGTTGTTTATGTTGTGTTACACTCCGCCGTTGTTCTGTGTTCTGTTGAACAGCACCCCGTTGATTGCTGTTGTTTATGCTGTGCTGCACGCCGTCGCTCAGTGTCGTCTATGTTGCAGTCTTCTGATTCTGCTGGGCATCGCCATGGGGCTGGTCACGTTCCACTTCCGACGCGTGTAAGTAGTCTCCGACCACCCTTCGGACACCTCTCAGACCCCACTCTGATCCGCACCACAGCTGGGAGGCGCAGACGCCGGCAATTCCGAGCCGCACCGGTGCTGTTCAGAGAGCAGATACTCCGGGGCCGTCCGTACCCCGCCACCCAACCTGTGTGCTGGACCCCACACACTGGCGGGACCTCCAGACCCCACGACACCACCTGTCCGCTGGACCCCACGGACTGGCGGGACCCCCAGACCTCACCGTCACACGAGGTTGCTGGCAAGCTCGCGACAGCCGCGACGCACGGAATTGGGAGACGACAATCACGACGGACTTCCACAGACAAATTATTGGAAACACTGGCTGCTGCTTGTTTTTTTGGGATGGGGGTGGTGTAGGGGGTGGGGTGGGGGTTCAACATTACAAACGTTTTAAAGCGTCACTAAGATTAACATGGGAATGGGCCGAGTTAAGATTTCAACAAGTACTGTATGCAAAACTATCCTTATTCAATTTGGGATCTTACAAAGTTCTGAAGATCTACTTTATATCCAGACATATAAGAGCCCTGCGCACAACGCAGAACTCTGTGCGCAACGCTCATTCACCGTTGCTTCCTACACAGAAGGGATCAATGCTGGACCCCTCACTTGAGGGACTACAATGGGTCGGCTATTGCTCTAAGTTCACTAACTGATACTCTTACAACTATGCCTCAGTGCTAACAATATCTAGGTTTGCAGTGACAATTGTTCCTTTCCTGACACAAATGCATTAACTATAAACAACATTCTTGGTATAAATAGTTGCCTGAGTACTAGTGGTATCTGGTACTAGTCTGTTTCTGTTCAGATGTCCTGCATCCGGGCGGATATATCGCTGCTGATGCCGCAAAAGCATGGGAGTCGCCACGGCTGGGACGAACCGATGCGTCCCGCACTCTTCGTAATGTTCAACATTATGTCTATGGCGTCGCATGAAGAAAATCGATCTAAAAACCCTTTCGTCATATCCAAAATCCGTGGCGACACCCATGTGCGAAGGCGTGAACAGAGCGCAGAGCCAATCAGCATAATCGTTACGTATATTGTCGAAACTCGCAGTATCGACAGTTTCACCTCGTGTCCAAGAAATGGTGCATACCAAAAAGGAAAATTACCTGCACCCAACGCAGTCTCCAAAAACTGATGCCCCTTCAACGAAGATATGTTTGGCATTTGATAAAGCCAAGATATTTGAAATAATGAATCAAATAAAAAACGCTTTCAGAACACTTCTTTTCACGGGTAGGGTTTTCTACATCCATACACGGTATTGCGAACTCGGGATGTCGAGAGCGGTTGAAAAGAAAATCTGCTAGAAACTTGTGCATGTGGCTTACGGCGTTGGTCCCCATGACGACTTAAAATGATTCGTTTGCAACGTCTTGCCCACGCATCATGCTTATGCGCATCAATATACACAGACAAGCATACGAATACAACATGCAATTTTATTAAGTTAATCTTCAACTTCACTTGACCACGAATTCTTCGCCTGTGCGGCGCCAATAGCTTCTAAAATCTTGTTGGTTCACGTGGGATGAGCAATTTGTCACAGGCTGCACGGTAAACGAATGGAACTGCCGCGGCGGTCAACGCTTTCCCGATGTAAAAATAAACTCACGTGACCTGACATCTTACGCCTGACATCTGACGTCACCGAACGTCTGGTATTTGATGTCGTCGGACGACTGACATCTGACGTCGCCGGACGCTTCACATCTGCTGTCACCAGACGTCTGACATCTGACTTCATCGAACGTCTGACGTCTGACGTCACCAGACGCCTGACATCCGACGTCGCCGGACGTCTGACATCTGACGTCACTGGACGCCTGACATCTGACGTCACAGAACGTCTGGCATCTGACGTCATCAGACGTTTGATGTCTGATGTCACATGGGTGCGCACAGCTTGCTCGGCACGCTCAGAGGGCTTGCTCGGCACGCTCAGAGGGCTTGCTCGGCATGCTCAGAGGGCTTGCTTGGCACGCTCAGAGGGCTTGCTCGGCACGCTCAGAGGGCTTGCTTGGCACACTCAGAGGGCTTGCTTGGCACACTCAGAGGGCTTGCTTGGCACACTCAGAGGGCTTGCTTGGTACACTCAGAGGGCTTGCTCGGCACGCTCAGAGGGCTTGCTTGGCACACTCAGAGGGCTTGCTTGGCACACTCAGAGGGCTTGCTCGGCACGCTCAGACGTTTCTGGAAGTGTTGAACCATGCTCATGTCTGTATTCGTTATAAGCAACAGTTATCGCGGCCTCAATAGCAGCTGAGGTCCTGAGCATCGGTCCACTGGCGGACAACCAGTTTCACCTACTGGTGTTGGCATAACATGTTCCAATGAACATGTTACGCGCGATATGCGCGATTATGCGCGATAACCAGACGTCAGCAGCACGGAACAGCCGGTCGCGGGTTGTGATCACACCACAGCCGGTAACTGCTGGTGCGCGCCCTCAGAGTGCACGACGAGGGTCTGCCGGACATCGTGCTGCCCAACCACCACGGCGACGTGTCGCTCATCGCAGCCTGCCAGGCGGAGCGCAGCGCGTTCCTGCCCAACTTCGACTCGCACCTGTTCTTCCTGGTGCTGCTGCCGCCGTGAGTGTGACGCGGGCGGTCTCCTGTGTGCGCCGCCGTATGAGGGTTTTGCTGCTGCCGCCGTAGTGGACGGGGTCTGGTGGGGAGTTCCTGGTGCTGCTGCCGCCGTGAGTGTGACGCGGCGTGGTCTTCCTGGTGCTGCTGCCGCCGTGAGTGTGACGCGGCGCGGTCTTCCTGGTGCTGCTGCCGCCGTGAGTGTGACGCGGCGCGGTCTTCCTGGTGCTGCTGCCGCCGTGAGTGTGACGCGGCGCGGTCTTCCTGGTGCTGCTGCCGCCGTGAGTGTGACGCGGCGCGGTCTTCCTGGTGCTGCTGCCGCCGTGAGTGTGACGCGGCGTGGTCTTCCTGGTGCTGCTGCCGCCGTGAGTGTGACGCGTGCGGTCTGTCGCCGCCCGGGCTGGTACGGCCTGCTGCTGTGCGAATGCGTGGGGAGAGGACAGCAGGGAAATTCAGCCCCGTCTGCAAAGAGGAAAATGAGCGTAACGTAATTATTCCCTCCATGTGGTATTGTATGCTGAGTTCTTCACGGCAGCGCAAGACTGTTTTCTGGCACGTGAGTTGCAAATCCGATGAGTTGGAGTTGGAAATCCGGTGCCTCTTAGTCCTGGCGATACAGCGATATTTGGAAATGTCGACTGCTCAGGGCAGAGCTGAGGTGCAGGTGTGTGCGTGTGGGGGCGTGGTCAACCCTTACTGGTGCACATTTCGCTACCGCATCCGATGCCGGGGAGGGTGTTGGTAGAGGGCCCTTCATACTTAGGCCCACCAAGTTTTCCGGAACTGTTCGGTTTTCGGTCGTTTTGTTTTCAAATGGCCCAACGCCTCGGCCCGGGCTTCCACCGGTCGGTTGGAGGTCAGCCCGGGGCTTCCACCGGTCGGTTGGAGGTCAGCCCGAGGCTTCCACCGGTCGGTTGGAGGTCAGCCCGGGCCTTCCACCGGTCGGTTGGAGGTCAGCCTGGGGCTCCCATCGGTCGGTTGGAGGTCGGCCCGAGGCTTTCACCAGTGGGTTTGAGGTCGGCCCGGGGCTCCCACTGGCCGGTCGGAGGTCGGCCCGGGGCTCCAACCGGTCGGTTTAAGGTCGGCTGCAGTCCCGATGTCTTGCGTGCTTTCTTCAGCGTTCCTTGCAACCATCGCTAGCTTTAGGGACTCTCCTTAGCCCTCAGGGGCTCTGGTAACCCGCAGGGGCCGTCTTAACCTGGCATGGGCACTTTCTAGTTATCGACAGCTTTTTTGGTATCAGGGATCAGGGACATTCTAGCATCCTCCCCCATGCCGGCAATGGTGAGGCATCCTCCCTCCTGGCTTTGTTGTGATGCCAGCGAAGCTGTACCGTTGCGCTTTCGGCGGAAGAGCTACTTTCTCGTCAACGGACAATTCGGTGCCTGGTAGCCGCGATGGGCCCTAACCAGGTGTCTGGGGAATTTCGACCAGATGTCTGGGGACTGTCGACCAGGTGTCTCCCAATGACACTCCGAGCCTCGACTCCAGCCTCTGGTTCCTGACGCCGACCTCAGACCCCCACCGAGCACTAACCCCGGTCAACAACTCCTTGACCCGCACTGATCGCCGAAGCTTCTCGCAGGATTATTTTGGAGGCGTCCTACTCGCTGCACGACCGCACGTTCGCCAACAATCTCGGCACCATCCTGCTCTACGCTGTGGTGGTGAGTACGTGCTTCATGACGGAGCTGGTGACACGTGACAGGGCTGGTGACGTGTGACAGAGCTGGTGACACGTGACAGGGCTGGTGACGTGTGACAGGGCTGGTGACGTGTGACAGGGCTGGTGACGTGTGACAGGGCTGGTGACGTGTGACAGGGCTGGTGACGTGTGACAGGACTGGTGACGTGTGACAGGGCTGGTGACGTGTGACAGGGCTGGTGACGTGTGACAGGGCTGGTGACGTGTGACAGGGCTGGTGACGTGTGACACAGCTGGTGACGTGTGACACAGCTGGTGACGTGTGACACAGCTGGTGACGTGTGACACAGCTGGTGACGTGTGACAGGGCTGGTGACGTGTGACAGGGCTGGTGACGTGTGACAGGGCTGGTGACGTGTGACAGGGCTGGTGACGTGTGACAGGGCTGGTGACGTGTGACAGGGCTGGTGACGTGTGACAGGGCTGGTGACGTGTGACAGGGCTGGTGACGTGTGACAGGGCTGGTGACGTGTGACAGGGCTGGTGACGTGTGACACAGCTGGTGACGTGTGACAGGGCTGGTGACGTGTGACAGGGCTGGTGACGTGTGACAGGGCTGGTGACGTGTGACAGGGCTGGTGACGTGTGACAGGGCTGGTGACGTGATGAGGCTGGTGACGTGTGACAGGGCTGGTGACGTGTGACAGGGCTGGTGACGTGTGACAGGGCTGGTGACGTGTGACAGGGCTGGTGACGTGTGACAGGGCTGGTGACGTGTGACACAGCTGGTGACGTGTGACACAGCTGGTGACGTGTGACAGGGCTGGTGACGTGTGACAGGGCTGGTGACGTGTGACAGGGCTGGTGACGTGTGACAGGGCTGGTGACGTGTGACAGGCTGGTGAGGGCTGGTGACGTGTGACAGGGCTGGTGACGTGTGACACAGCTGGTGACGTGTGACAGGGCTGGTGACGTGTGACACAGCTGGTGACGTGTGACACAGCTGGTGACGTGTGACAGGGCTGGTGACGTGTGACAGGGCTGGTGACGTGTGACAGGGCTGGTGACGTGTGACAGGGCTGGTGACGTGTGACAGGGCTGGTGACGTGTGACAGGGCTGGTGACGTGTGACAGGGCTGGTGACGTGTGACAGGGCTGGTGACGTGTGACAGGGCTGGTGACGTGTGACAGGGCTGGTGACGTGTGACAGGGCTGGTGACGTGTGACAGGGCTGGTGACGTGTGACAGGGCTGGTGACGTGTGACAGGGCTGGTGACGTGTGACAGGGCTGGTGACGTGTGACAGGGCTGGTGACGTGTGACAGGGCTGGTGACGTGTGACAGGGCTGGTGACGTGTGACAGGGCTGGTGACGTGTGACAGGGCTGGTGACGTGTGACAGGGCTGGTGAGGGCTGGTGACGTGTGACAGGGCTGGTGACGTGTGACACAGCTGGTGACGTGTGACAGGGCTGGTGACGTGTGACAGCTGGTGACGTGTGGGCTGGTGACGTGTGACAGGGCTGGTGACGTGTGACAGGGCTGGTGACGTGTGACAGGGCTGGTGACGTGTGACAGGGCTGGTGACGTGTGACACAGCTGGTGACGTGTGACAGGGCTGGTGACGTGTGACAGGGCTGGTGACGTGTGACAGGGCTGGTGACGTGTGACAGGGCTGGTGACGTGGTGACGTGTGACAGGGCTGGTGACGTGTGACAGGGCTGGTGACGTGTGACACAGCTGGTGACGTGTGGCAGGGCTGGTGACGTGTGACACAGCTGGTGACGTGTGACAGGACTGGTGACGTGTGGCAGGGCTGGTGACGTGTGACAGGGCTGGTGACGTGTGACAGGGCTGGTGACGTGTGGGCTGGTGACGTGTGACAGGGCTGGTGACGTGTGACAGGGCTGGTGACGTGTGACAGGGCTGGTGACGTGTGACAGGGCTGGTGACGTGTGACAGGGCTGGTGACGTGTGACAGGGCTGGTGACGTGTGACAGGGCTGGTGACGTGTGACAGGGCTGGTGACGTGTGACAGGGCTGGTGAAGCTGGTGACGTGTGACAGGGCTGGTGACGTGTGACAGGAGCTGGTGACGTGTGACACAGCTGGTGACGTGTGACAGGGCTGGTGACGTGTGACAGGGCTGGTGACGTGTGACACAGCTGGTGACGTGTGACAGGGCTGGTGACGTGAAGCTGGTGACGTGTGACACAGGGCTGTGTGACTGGTGACGTGTGACACAGCTGGTGACGTGTGACAGGGCTGGTGACGTGTGACAGGGCTGGTGACGTGTGACAGGGCTGGTGACGTGTGACAGGGCTGGTGACGTGTGACAGGGCTGGTGACGTGTGACAGGGCTGGTGACGTGTGACAGGGCTGGTGACGTGTGAAGCTGGTGACGTGTGACAGGGCTGGTGACGTGTGACAGGGCTGGTGACGTGTGACAGGGCTGGTGACGTGTGACAGGGCTGGTGACGTGTGACAGGGCTGGTGACGTGACGTGTGACACAGCTGGTGACGTGTGACAGGGCTGGTGACGTGTGACAGTGACACAGCTGGTGACGTGTGACAGGGCTGGTGACGTGTGACAGGGCTGGTGACGTGTGACACAGCTGGTGACGTGTGACAGGGCTGGTGACGTGTGACAGGGCTGGTGACGTGTGACAGGGCTGGTGACGTGTGACAGGGCTGGTGACGTGTGGCAGGGCTGGTGACGTGTGACAGAGCTGGTGACGTGTGACAGGGCTGGTGACGTGTGACACAGCTGGTGACGTGTGACAGAGCTGGTGACGTGTGACAGGGCTGGTGACGTGTGACAGGGCTGGTGACGTGTGGCAGGGCTGGTGACGTGTGACAGGGCTGGTGACGTGTGACGGGGCTGGTGACGTGTGACAGAGCTGGTGACGTGTGACGGTGACGGGCTGGTGACGTGTGACAGGGCTGGTGACGTGTGACAGGGCTGGTGACGTGTGACAGGGCTGGTGACGTGTGACAGGGCTGGTGACGTGTGACAGGGCTGGTGACGTGTGACAGGGCTGGTGACGTGTGGACAGCTGGTGACGTGTGACACAGCTGGTGACGTGTGACAGGGCTGGTGACGTGTGACAGGGCTGGTGACGTGTGACAGGGCTGGTGACGTGTGACAGGGCTGGTGACGTGTGACAGGGCTGGTGACGGTGTGACAGGCGGCTGGTGACGTGTGACAGGGCTGGTGACGTGTGACAGGGCTGGTGACGTGTGACAGGGCTGGTAACGTGTGACGGAGCTGGTGACGTGTGACAGGGCTGGTGACGTGTGACAGGGCTGGTGACGTGTGACAGGGCTGGTGACGTGTGACAGGGCTGGTGACGTGTGACAGGGCTGGTGACGTGTGACAGGGCTGGTGACGTGTGACACTGGGGCTGGTGACGTGTGACAGGGCTGGTGACGTGTGACAGGGCTGGTGACGTGTGACAGGGCTGGTGACGTGTGACAGGGCTGGTGACGTGTGACAGGGCTGGTGACGTTGTGACAGGGCTGGTGACGTGTGACAGGGCTGGTGACGTGTGACAGGGCTGGTGACGTGTGACAGGGCTGGTGACGTGTGACAGGGCTGGTGACGTGTGACAGGGCTGGTGACGTGTGACAGGGCTGGTGACGTGTGACAGGGCTGGTGACGTGTGACAGGGCTGGTGACGTGTGACACAGCTGGTGACGTGTGACAGGGCTGGTGACGTGTGACAGGGCTGGTGACGTGTGACAGGGCTGGTGACGCTGGTGACGTGTGACAGGGCTGGTGACGTGTGACAGGGCTGGTGACGTGTGACAGGGCTGGTGACGTGTGACAGGGCTGGTGACGTGTGACAGGGCTGGTGACGTGTGACAGGGCTGGTGACTGTGTGACACAGCTGGTGACGTGTGACAGGGCTGGTGACGTGTGACAGGGCTGGTGACGTGTGACAGGGCTGGTGACGTGTGACAGGGCTGGTGACGTGTGACAGGGCTGGTGACGTGTGACAGGACTGGTGACGTGTGACAGGGCTGGTGACGTGTGACAGGGCTGGTGACGTGTGACAGGGCTGGTGACGTGTGACAGGGCTGGTGACGTGTGACAGGGCTGGTGACGTGTGACACAGCTGGTGACGTGTGACAGGGCTGGTGACGTGTGACAGGGCTGGTGACGTGTGCACAGGCTGGTGACGTGTGACAGGGCTGGTGACGTGTGACAGGGCTGGTGACGTGTGACAGGGCTGGTGACGTGTGACAGGGCTGGTGACGTGTGAGGCTGGTGACGTGTGACAGGGCTGGTGACGTGTGACAGACACGGCTGGTGACGTGTGACAGGGCTGGTGACGTGTGACAGGGCTGGTGACGTGTGACAGGAGCTGGTGACGTGTGACACAGCTGGTGACGTGTGACAGGGCTGGTGACGTGTGACAGGGCTGGTGACGTGTGACAGGGCTGGTGACGTGTGACAGGGCTGGTGACGTGTGACAGGGCTGGTGACGTGTGACAGAGCTGGTGACGTGTGACACAGCTGGTGACGTGTGACAGAGCTGGTGACGTGTGACAGGGCTGGTGACGTGTGACAGGGCTGGTGACGTGTGACAGGGCTGGTGACGTGTGACAGGGCTGGTGACGTGTGACAGGGCTGGTGACGTGTGACAGGGCTGGTGACGTGTGACAGGGCTGGTGACGTGTGACAGGGCTGGTGACGTGTGACAGGGCTGGTGACGTGTGACAGGGCTGGTGACGTGTGACAGGGCTGGTGACGTGTGACACAGCTGGTGACGTGTGACAGGGCTGGTGGTGACAGAGCTGGTGACGTGTGACGGAGCTGGTGACGTGTGACAGGGCTGGTGACGTGTGACACAGCTGGTAACGTGTGACAGGGCTGGTGACGTGTGACAGGACTGATGACGTGTGACACAGCTGGTGACGTGGTGACGTGTGACAGGGCTGGTGACGTGTGACAGGGCTGGTGACGTGTGACAGGGCTGGTGACGTGTGACAGGGCTGGTGACGTGTGACAGGGCTGGTGACGTGTGACAGGGCTGGTGACGTGTGACAGGGCTGGTAACGTGTGACGGAGCTGGTGACGTGTGACAGGGCTGGTGACGTGTGACAGGGCTGGTGACGTGACACAGGGCTGGTGACGTGTGACACAGCTGGTGACGTGTGACAGGGCTGGTGACGTGTGACAGGGCTGGTGACGTGTGACAGGGCTGGTGACGTGTGACAGGGCTGGTGACGTGTGACAGGGCTGGTGACGTGTGACAGGGCTGGTGACGTGTGACAGGGCTGGTGACGTGTGACAGGCAGGGCTGGTGACGTGTGACAGGGCTGGTGACGTTGTGACAGGGCTGGTGACGTGTGACAGGGCTGGTGACGTGTGACAGGGCTGGTGACGTGTGACAGGGCTGGTGACGTGTGACAGAGCTGGTGACGTGTGACAGGGCTGGTGACGTGTGACAGGGCTGGTGACGTGTGACAGGGCTGGTGACGTGTGACAGCTGGTGACGTGTGACAGGGCTGGTGACGTGTGACAGGGCTGGTGACGTGTGACAGGGCTGGTGACGTGTGACAGGGCTGGTGACGTGTGACAGGGCTGGTGACGTGTGACAGGGCTGGTGACGTGTGGCAGAAGGCTGGTGACGTGTGACAGGGCTGGTGACGTGTGACAGGGCTGGTGACGTGTGACAGGGCTGGGTGACAGGGCTGGTGTGTGACAGGGCTGGTGACGTGTGACAGGGCTGGTGACGTGTGACAGAGCTGGTGACGTGTGACAGGGCTGGTGACGTGTGACAGAGCTGGTGACGTGTGACAGGGCTGGTGACGTGTGACAGGGCTGGTGACGTGTGACAGAGCTGGTGACGTGTGACAGGGCTGGTGACGTGTGACAGGGCTGGTGACGTGTGACAGGGCTGGTGACGTGTGACAGGGCTGGTGACGTGTGACAGGGCTGGTGACGTGTGACAGAGCTGGTGACGTGTGACAGGGCTGGTGACGTGTGACACAGCTGGTGACGTGTGACAGGGCTGGTGACGTGTGACAGGGCTGGTGACGTGTGACAGGGCTGGTGACGTGTGACAGGGCTGGTGACGTGTGACAGGGCTGGTGACGTGTGACAGGGCTGGTGACGTGTGACAGGGCTGGTGACGTGTGACAGGGCTGGTGACGTGTGACAGGGCTGGTGACGTGTGACAGAGCTGGTGACGTGTGACAGGGCTGGTGACGTGTGACAGGGCTGGTGACGTGTGACAGGGCTGGTGACGTGTGACAGGGCTGGTGACGTGTGACAGGGCTGGTGACGTGTGACAGGGCTGGTGACGTGTGACAGGGCTGGTGACGTGTGACAGGGCTGGTGACGTGTGACAGAGCTGGTGACGTGTGCACAGGGCTGGTGACGTGTGACAGGGCTGGTGACGTGTGACAGGGCTGGTGACGTGTGACAAGGGCTGGTGACGTGTGACAGGGCTGGTGACGTGTGACAGGGCTGGTGACGTGTGACAGGGCTGGTGACGTGTGACACAGCTGGTGACGTGTGACAGGGCTGGTGACGTGTGACAGGGCTGGTGACGTGTGACAGGGCTGGTGACGTGTGACAGGGCTGGTGACGTGTGACACAGCTGGTGACGTGTGACACAGCTGGTGACGTGTGACAGGGCTGGTGACGTGTGACACAGCTGGTGACGTGTGACACAGCTGGTGACGTGTGACAGGGCTGGTGACGTGTGACAGGGCTGGTGACGTGTGACAGGGCTGGTGACGTGTGACACGGCTGGTGAGCTGGTGACGTGTGACAGGGCTGGTGACGTGTGACAGGGCTGGTGACGTGTGACAGGGCTGGTGACGTGTGACAGGGCTGGTGACGTGTGACAGGGCTGGTGACGTGTGACAGGGCTGGTGACGTGTGACAGGGCTGGTGACGTGTGACACAGCTGGTGACGTGTGACAGAGCTGGTGACGTGTGACACGGCTGGTGACGTGTGACAGGGCTGGTGACGTGTGACAGGGCTGGTGACGTGTGACAGGGCTGGTGACGTGTGACAGGGCTGGTGACGTGTGACACGGCTGGTGACGTGTGACAGGGCTGGTGACGTGTGACACAGCTGGTGACGTGTGACAGGGCTGGTGACGTGTGACAGGGCTGGTGACGTGTGACAGAGCTGGTGACGTGTGACAGGGCTGGTGACGTGTGACAGGACTGGTGACGTGTGACACAGCTGGTGACGTGTGACACAGCTGGTGACGTGTGACACAGCTGGTGACGTGTGACAGGGCTGGTGACGTGTGACAGGGCTGGTGACGTGTGACAGGGCTGGTGACGTGTGACAGGGCTGGTGACGTGTGACAGGGCTGGTGACGTGTGACAGGGCTGGTGACGTGTGACAGAGCTGGTGACGTGTGACAGGGCTGGTGACGTGTGACAGGGCTGGTGACGTGTGACAGGGCTGGTGACGTGTGACACAGCTGGTGACGTGTGACAGAGCTGGTGACGTGTGACAGGGCTGGTGACGTGTGACAGGGCTGGTGACGTGTGACAGGGCTGGTGACGTGTGACAGGGCTGGTGACGTGTGACA
>JAOTOM010002915.1:0-123942 GCA_034440615.1 Ashinkailepas kermadecensis
GGATGTAATGCCTGGTGTGTCCGTGTAATGAAGATGATCCCAGGGATGTAATGCCTGGTGTGTCCGTGTAATGAAGATGGACCCAGGGATGTAATGCCTGGTGTGTCCGTGTAGGATTGAAGATGGACCCAGGGATGTAATGCCTGGTGTGTCCGTGTAATGAAGATGATCCCAGGGATGTAATGCCTGGTGTGTCCGTGGATGAAGATGATCCCAGGGATGTAATGCCTGGTGTGTCCGTAATCGAAGATGGACCCAGGGATGTAATGCCTGGTGTGTCCGTGTAATGAAGATGGACCCAGGGATGTAATGCCTGGTGTGTCCGTGTAATGAAGATGGACCCAGGGATGTAATGCCTGGTGTGTCCGTGTAACGCAGATGATCCCAGGGATGTAATGCCTGGTTTGTCCGTGTAACGCAGACGAGCCCAGGGATGTAATCCTGGTTTGTCCGTGTAATGAAGATGGACCCAGGGATGTAATGCCTGGTTTGTCCGTGTAATGAAGATGGGCCCAGGGATGTAATGCCTGGTGTGTCCCGTGTAATGAAGATGGACCCAGGGATGTAATGCCTGGTTTGTCCGTGTATTGAAGATGGACCCAGGGATGTAATGCCTGGTGTGTCCGTGTAATGAAGATGGACCCAGGGATGTAATGCCTGGTGTGTCCGTGTAATGAAGATGGACCCAAGGATGTAATGCCTGGTGTGTCCGTGTAATGAAGATGGACCCAGGGATGTAATTCCTGGTGTGTCCGTGTAACGCAGATGAGCCCAGGGATGTAATGCCTGGTTTGTCCGTGTAACGCAGACGATGCCCAGGGATGTAATGCCTGGTTTGTCCGTGTAATGAAGATGGACCCAGGGATGTAATGCCTGGTGTGTCCGTGTAATGAAGATGGACCCAGGGATGTAATGCCTGGTGTGTCCGTGTAACGCAGATGAGCCCAGGGATGTAATGCCTGGTTTGTCCGTGTAACGCAGACGAGCCCAGGGATGTAATCCTGGTTTGTCCGTGTAATGAAGATGGACCCAGGGATGTAATGCCTGGTTTGTCCGTGTAATGAAGATGGGCCCAGGGATGTAATGCCTGGTGTGTCCGTGTAACGCAGACGAGCCCAGGGATGTAATGCCTGGTTTGTCCGTGTAACGCAGACGAGCCCAGGGATGTAATGCCTGGTTTGTCCGTGTAATGAAGATGGACGCAGGGATGTAATGCCTGGTTTGTCCATGTAATGAAGATTGACCCAGGGATGTAATGCCTGGTGTGTCTGTGTACGCTCCATTTTCTGTTCGGTTTGTAGACAATCAGAAAGAAGACCATCACATGAAATGAATTATCCAGCTGGACATTCAAGCAAACGCAGGAAATAATCGGAGATGGACCACGAAAACCAATGCTACAGTCAATGGAAAAGATTGATCGTGGCATGGTAGCCATGGCCAAACTTTTCATTTGCATTTCATCCTTTCAACTAAGCAGATCACTGAATAGTGTCAACTACGTTTAATTGATTACTACAATTGTAAAATACCTAGTTGTTATATGTTACTACTTTATTCCTATTTTAGTTGCATACAGTGTACATGCACATGCATGGTAATACCCATAAAACATCAACCTTTGATATATTTGACACCAGAATTCAAATTATGAGCAAGGCTTATAAGGAAAGTAGCTAAAGCATTAGTTTCTTCATGGAGAATCGTGATAGAATGGTAATGATACTTCACTTAGGGTACCTACACTTATATTTAGAGTACTGCTATCCATTAATGTGCTATCAATCGGTCGGCGTTTAAGCCAGAAGCTTCCCTACAAATTTGTGGAGATTATCACGATTTAATGTACCCAATCAATGAGAAGCTTTAGGCAATATTGCATGATTGACGGTACAGGTTTTGCATTAAATTTGGAATGTATAGGCATTCTCTTTTGTAGGCAACACCAATGACTAGAGATGGTAAAAGCTACTCGAATCCAAATGCGCGCCCAAGTTTATAGGCCCTGTGTCCTACTTGATTTATTTTGTTCATGTCCTAAAATGGAACTGAAATAAACCAATAGTATTTCTTAGACAGAAAATAGAGTGGACGGAATCCGGTTTATTTTTGGGGTAGGGTTGATCGGGCAAGAATAGTTTGCCCATTCACGAAGGGCTGGAACTGCCCCCGCACAGCGTGGAAAGATCTCTCTGTAGTTCATGGGCTATATTTAACAAACAATTGAGCCGGTCGTTCTTCCCCATCTTGAACCTTAGTGTACCACGCCAGACCAGAGCGGCCGATTGCCGTGCTTTGGCAAAGAAAACATAGCGGCCTTGGTGGCCTTTGTTTACAACACCGCTGACAGCGATCGACTCTACAGACTTTCGCGGCCAACTGATGCTCCACTGGGCCTGTTTCCACCCGGCAAAGCATGCAGCTGTCCGACCGAATACCAGCCAGGTTTTGTGGCATCTGACATTGGGGAAAAGTGATTGTTCCCACATGTTTCCGAGAAAAACAACTGGTACAGCCTGAGTTGGAGGCATGAAGAGTGTTATTTTGCAGTGATTTTTCCATGAACTGCCATGACCTAGTGTGAGTATTCTTCCAGCACCCACTCGGGTAGTTGGCTGTTCGCAACAAATTTGGGTGAGGGTGGGCCAATTCGTACCCCCCCGGAGACCTCAGAAACTAATGGGGATAGAGCAACAAAATTAATAGGGTGGTTGGTACCTTAGGGGAACACTCATGTGTGTAATTTCGAACCTTTCAGGTCATGGCGTACAAAGTCAAACGAGGTGAATAGGGAAGTTGATACCTTAGGGGAACACCTATGTTTGTAAATTTGAACCTTTTAGGTCATGGCGTGCAAAGTCGGAAAAGCTTCTCCTCCGAAATGCGTAAAATTTCTGAATATCTATCAGGGCCTCTTGCTGCGGGCTGTAGAGGCTTCCTGAAAAGTGCATACGTGGCCTGTTGCGGGTGTGGCGGAACATTTTCTGCCGAAGGGCGCAAACTTTCTGGCGAGAAGGGTGCCTTCAATTGCATGCTTCTAGAGGAGAAATGAGTATAGGCTTCCCGAGCTTCGCTACACCCCAACAACGACGCACTTGCTCCGAAATTAGGGCTTATGGAGAGGTGGAGCATTATATTTCGAATATTCAAGTGTACGCCCAACTAGGGACATGGCTCCCCAACTAGGGACATAGATACCAAACTAGGGACATAGATACTCAACTAGGGACATAGATACTCAACTTCCATGGTACATCCATCGCCTTCTCTGCATGCAGATATTAACATGATAATATGTTCAAACTGCCATAAGGGATACTCGAGCGGTACAATGCATTCGGATGCCTTAGAAGAAGAAAACAGTTCATTGTCAGACGAATTGGTACTTCGATATGACGAGAGAAATCCACACTGAAAATTTATTTGCCGCTTGCAGGCTGGCTTGCTGGCTGCACAGCATGCATTACATTTGGCAACAACAGCAACTCGTTCAGAAACGCGCCGGCGTTCGGCCAAAGCCGGCGCGCCGCCGGTGCGCGCCGTGAGCTGATTTACGCGCGAGCGCGGATTAAGTCCATGCTCTAACGACTTACGGCCGCGTTCCATTCAGAGAACCCGTCGACGATGCGGTCCGCGCCGGAACAAACACTCGATTTTCTGGGCGGCCGCTGGCTCTCTGCTGATCACACAGCGACTGCCGCGCCGGCGCTGATTGATTCGGCCGTCGCCGAAGCTGCAGCAGGAAAACCCAGCCGGATCCAGCCCGTCATAGAGGCTACGTCAGGAAAACACAACAGAATCCGGCCCGTCACCGAGGCTACAGCAGGAAAGCACATCAGGATCCGGCCCGTCACCGAGGCTACAACAAGAAAAACAGCAGGACCCGTCCCGCCACCGAAGCTGCAGCAGGAAAAATAAAGCAGGATCCGGCCCGCCACCGAGGCTCCAGCAGGAAAAACAGCCCTCAGCGGGCGCATCTCCGGGCCGCCGCCGGGGTGGCGATAACTTATGCGATATTTACGATGCCTGCAACTGTGTCGGTCATTACCGCGCGGCTGGCGGCCGGCCACGCTGGTGACTGGAGCTCCGTCCAGAGGCGGGCAGCCAACCAGCTGCAGCGCCCGAACTCAGTGGCGAACGTCCGCCAGTGGTGAACGCGCTCTACAGCCCTGCCGAGCGGGCAGCTTCAGCTCAGAGGTGGGGGTGTCACTGCTGCGTGATGGTAGAGCTGCCAGTCGCCCGGCGCCTGCTCGGTTGGTTGTGAACGTGCTCTACAGCCCTGCCGAGCGGGCAGCTTTCAAAGGTGGGGTGTGCCGTGCGGGATGTAGAGCTGCGAAGTCGCCCGGCGCCTGCTCGGTTGGTTGTGAACGTGCTACGGCCCTGCGGCGATCAGCTAGGGTGGGTGGGACGGTGGAGTCGCCCGGCGCCTGCTCGGTTGGTTGTTGCCGTCAGTGGCGGCGGATTTAAATTTGTTAGGAGTCAAAGGCGCTCATGGTATGCGTTTCCATTGTCTAAAGATGGGTAGTACTTGTGTGGGTTTTATTCGACGCGTTTCACATTATTCTGTCATTTCGTATGGGTGATGGCTTACCAACAAATGTTCGAAGCGCAAAGTATCGAGTAGATGAATATCGAAAGCAGTATATTGCACACGCAGAACATCGCAAATGAGAAGTATCGAATGGCAGAATGTCGAAGACACGAAACATTGAACACCATAAATATCGAAGACATAAAATATCGGAAAAGGAAAATATCGAATATAAAAATATGCAATGGGTAAAATATAGAACCGCAAGATATGGACTAAAAATACTTCTGAGCCGTCCAGTCCGGTCACTCTCATCACGTCATCTCTCTTGCCCGCCTCTTCCCTCAACATTTAACCTTCTGAGTTCAAAGGCAGCATTCGAACACAGCCCGATGAAGCCTAAATGACAGTACCATACCTGACAATGAAATAAATAGTCAACACACAGCACATCTGTTTTTTGCCAATGATGCACCTTGTTAATGGCTCGCACAATATGTGGGTGTAAACTGGGTGAAAATTGATATTAAAGTGTGGTCTTTATTTGCTGATGATTCTATTTCTAAAAAGAAACATGCTGCGAAGTGCTGCCCATTCTGACTCCTTTCATACGAAGCAATATTTGGAAGTGAAAATCATATCTAATTGAATCCTGATGGGTGCTTGCCATCATCACCTTACATGGTTGTCCTCTACTAACAACTTGTGCCTGGCGCTCCAGCCCAGCCTTCAGCCATTGATATGATTTGATAACCTATATGCATTCGTGGTATGGTGAAGTTTCATGCACAACTTGGAATTTGGATGCATATCTTGTGTGGTGGATTGTTCGTGTGTGCATGCGCGTGGAAATGTGTTAGTCTCTCACAGATTGCATTGCGCGAATATTTTCACAGTGCCCCTGAGCTGGGATGTCGCACGTGGCTGGGGCCCCTGGGGTGCTCAAGTGCTCATTCTTTCCCTGGGGTGCGTCTGAGCGACTGTGCTTTCATTGGCCTGGGTGTGAAAGTGGATTTACAAATTCAATTATCAGACTTCCTCCTGTTTTCGCTGACATTTTTTATTGGCCATATTTTCGTCCTCTAACAGGAATTGCTGTGGCAATTTGGATTCATGTAACATATTAGTGTCTTTATTTTCTGCACCCATTTGCGTCCAAGACACAAATGTGCATAATTGCCACAGAAACGGGGGAGGACACACTCTTGATCACTTAGTACGAAGTATGGAATGAAATAAAAAAAATGAGAGCATGGAATATAAAAGGAGAACAAGAATATGTCAGAAATAGACTACTTTGATAACATTTCCATGAGACCTTCGTATTTTGGAAAATACTAACCCAGCTTGGGAAAATCTTCAGCAATTCATACTAACCTTGCTGGTAGTAATCACTGATTCAGTCCGAAAAGAACGTCAGTCATAGTCGGGGGCAATCGCTCTGAAGACACTTTAATCGCTTAGCCAATCACAGTCACAGTTTAGCGCAGTTTTGTATCACAGCAGCAAGAGAGCATAACAGCAGAACAGCAGAGCGCCAGGAGCAGTGATCAACATCAGTGATGTTCTGCCCACCAGTTCTGACAGCCGTTCGGAGCTCTCCAAGGCTTACCTCACGTTGTCTGAGCCTGACCTTGGTGTCGCTTTGTCTTGTCTGTGGCCTGCAGTGCATCGTGCTTTCTGTGACTACTGCTGTGTGTCTTCTGGCCGAGAGAGTCGGTATATGTACGACTTTTGGAGGTGATATAATGGCGTAAATTTCGTGGACAAAGGTCAGTGATTTATTTATTCAGGCAGTAGAGGCCATGGGCCAGGGTGTTATGGAGCGGTTTTTCTCGAATTTTCGAGAACATTTTGGAAAACGGGAAGCTTTTAGTAGACTGGTCGCCAATGCAACCGCTTGTCCTAGAACATTCTCAAAAAGCAGGGATAATTCGTTGGTCTGTACTTAGGCGACACAGTGGTGTGACTAGTGTTTGTGGAGTGTCTGCAGGAGAGGGGAGGGGGAACGTGAACCGTCCTGGCATGCATGTTAGGCAGAGGTCGAGAGAGTTCGAAAATGAAAAGGAGGGAAAATGTGTGATAATCGTGCCAAGATATCAGCCAGGGGCTGAACTCAAGGAAGATGGTCGGCTAGGGAGTCCAGCCGTATCGAGTGAACAGTTCAGCCCAGAGGTGAGGGATTACCTGGTGGGGCAGGCTGTTCGGAGACAGAACCAACGGATCAGACCAGCAACAATGAGGGAGACGGTGTCAACCGATAAAACCAGGAGCGATGAAGGAGCTCGGGGAGGGTGCAAGCGTGCGGTGATGAAGTAGTGGTCCAGCCCCAGGGTACGAGGCCAGCTGAGGAGAAGGGATTCAGCCAAGGGACAACGGTCTCTCACGATAAGGGTAGGACACAGCAGGTAGCTGGTCAACCCCGGGGTCAAAGACCGTACTCAGAGGAGCAGATCCAATCCACCAGGATCAATAATCAAACATATAAACGGCTTTGGGACCCGTTCTTTGTGCACTACGGTGCCACAAAACAAATCCTTCTGAATGCATCTTGTTTCGATTATCATTGGCGACACAAGTGTGCATACAAGCAAATTACAGGTCGATTGGACAAAATGTAGACGTCTGGACAACATTGTTGTTTTTGTTCCCGTACCTTACCCGTACCTATCAAAGGTTGGTGGCCCATCGTATGTTGTTTTAATACGCGAGCTTGACAAATGACCTTAACACATTCTATACATCCAAGCTTCGCCTCGCTTAGGTGTGCCTATGGATGTCGTATGACTTAGCGTTGTTAAGTGATCCGCTTGGATTCAGACCCCTGTACGAGGTATATATAGCAACAACGTGCACTGCACAGTACGAAAAGTGTGCACTACGCTCACGAATAATGTAGCAAAGCTTCCTGTGGGGGCATCTTAATCCCAGAAATCCAGCCCCTCCCCACAGTTCTACTGGCGCGACAGTTCCGACGGATACCTGGCGCCTGCCTGTCCAGCTGACGTAGGCAAGCTGCCGCTGTGGTTGAGGCCGAGCTATGGACCTTGCCCTGTACCCTCCCCTTTCCGGCCGACATCCCGCCGCTGCGCTGTGACCTCGATACCCGGCCGCCGAGACCAAACCCCTGCCTTCCAGTCCAGGTAATCCGGTACCCTGACGCGGCCGCCGCCGTCGTCAGATGATGAAATGTCCGGAGTGATGTAAATGTGGTTGTCTTGGGTGATGTATGTCAGTAATTATATTATGGGAACAAGGTGTATGGATGACAAATGACAGGTGTGTCTATGGATGTTAGATGCCAGCTGTCAGTGGGCTGCGGTGATTTGACCGTCGAGTGTCGCTATTGTGTCAGGCGCTGTGTCGCCAGACCAGAGTCTGCAGTACCGCGCCTCTGCCAGTCAGGTGCCGTTGTTGTGGATCACCAGTGTCCGGTGAGGTGCTGAGACACCACCGATTCCCACGCGAGGCCGAAACTCTGGATGTTACCAGAGACGACTCTGATCTGACATGGGATGTCTCTGAGATAGACAGCACGCCCGCCTGCAGTAGAGTTCACAGAGTTCTAGCCTGGGCCGATGCCCTGGACTGAGTCACGTGACCATGACGTAATATGGGCGTAGTCTGTCGCTTACCTCGCGACGGAGCCGAGGGCACTGACGCTCTTGTCATCGGGCAGTCGTCGCGAACGATCGCCACTGGCGGGCGGCTGGCCGCCGCCGGCCAGCCGCCGCCCCATACTGAGGTTGTCTGAGATACGTCTGAGCGACTCTTGACTAGAGTCGTTGTGCAACTGCTGATATGTAACTGCTTGAATACTTGGAAAGTAGCGTGTATGGAGACCGGTCTGAATGTACGCTGGAGATCGTATGTGAACGCTGCTGCACTATTGAAACGGAATAATCATTGCCATATTTCTGCTTATAATTATACAAATATAAGTGATGGATGTTGAGGTGCGTGTCAAGATGTGCAGATCAGAGCTCTGAGATGGAAGCTCAGAGCCATTGAACATAACCGGGGTTTTATATATCGCAAACGACGAGGTCTGACCAGCTATCAACGTGCCAAAAGAAGTTTTGCCCCGTCAGAGGGGTGAAAAGGAAACTTCTCTACAATAATGTCGCACAGTCTTCTCGATGGCGTGCGTTGTGTTGGGTACAATGGATATCGGCAGCCAATTTAGTCTCGCACAAGCTGAATCTTCATGTGCCCACTTCGAACATGCTTTGTGAACGCGCTCACGACATCGTGCAGTGGTACAAGTCCAAGCGGACAACTTATCAACCGTAGGTCGTGCAACATTCACAGGCATACCAAAAGAGACGAAGATTGGATGTATGCACAGTATTAAGATCAAATGTATTACTCTTGCAATGTTACGAAGGCACCACGAACTCTGTATATATATTCCCCATAAGTTAGGGTAGCAAAAGACGGTTTTTCTCACGATCTCTAAATGTTGTCGGTTCAACCTGTAATTGTGTACGCAAGCTAATATCGCTAATAATATTTGAAACAGGATGTATACCTAACGACTTCTTTTCGATGTATATTTTGGGACAGCCTGTTGGACATCCTATTGTGCGCGTACCTGTTGGGATACCCGGCCGACACTCCGTTTCCGATACATTTAACGCGGGCTCACCGTTGAAATTCCAAGATGAAGCCCAAAGAATCTCCGGCGTTCTTTTCGGAGGACGACTTCTCATAGAAGTCGTCAAGTCTGACTACCCCCAACGGCGGAAGCCTGATCCAGCAACTTAAAGCTGGGAGTTCAGGTTCATAATGGTTTTGCTAACCTGAACCACGCACTATGAAGCACCATGAATTGCACCAACCTGCATACAAATCTAACAAACGAACTGGAGCATGCCGCTGCAACTATTGAAACAACCGTGAACTTTGTAGTGATATGGTGCATAATACGGAGGTGTATCATAGCCTCCACAGGTCATAACCTCCACAGCTCATAACCTCAACCAATTCAACATAACTAAAGAGGTCGTAACCTCCACAGTTCATAACCTCCACAACTCCGAAGTGGCCATGGCCTCTATAACTCACAACCTTCACAACTACAAAGCGGTCATAACATCCACAGCTCACAGCCTCCACAACTCCGCAGCGGCCATTACCTCCACAGCTCACAAGCAGAGGTCACAACCTCCCATTTTTTGGGGCCCAGACAGAAATGTTTTAGAGCTCAGGGTGATTTTGGGTGGACCGGCGCAATTTTTGAAGCTCTGAAACGGGTTCTCGGGGGCCCGCTGTACTTAGTTGGGGCCACGATGGAATTTTGGTGCCCAGCCCGTATGTTTGGGGGCTCCGGTGTGATTTCTGGACCACGGTGCGAATTTTCGAAGCACCGCTGTTTATTTGGGACCCTCAATACGAACTTGTGGGCCCCGAAGGAATTTTCGGCGCAAGCTCGATTTACAATGCCCACAGTGGGATTTTTGGGCCCATGCGCGAGTTTTCGGGACATCGGTCTATTTATTTTGGTCCCCGACCGGAATTTTTTGGGCCCAGCGCGATTTTTCGGGTCTCCAGCGCAGTATTTCGGGGCCCCGGCGCAATTTTTCCGAACACCACCGCGATTCTTTGGGGGGGGGGGGCTCATCATCTCTCAGTTGGGCCCAAGTTGTCACTGGGCTCCAGTGGGCAAAGGCAGCTAAATTTCGAGGCGCGAAGCGCGCCGAAATCGGCCCCTCTGGCACGACGGGAGCATTCGCGTCCTTGGCTCCTTGGCTGCGCGAGGCTGCTTGTTAGCCCCCTGCTTCAGGGGAAGTGTCCTCCCGAAAGCATACAAAGCTACACCCCTGATAACCGGATATATATATAAGCTTAACAAACTGACAGGTTGGTTTGATAACTAAACATTGGTCTGAAGATATTCGGTGGAATATTCATTCCCATTTACATATTTTTCACCGGACGATTAGGCATACTTGTTAATGCATCAATACGTTTGTTAATGTTAATGCATTTGAGGAAATCAGTAGAAACTTTCAGAGGAAATGCCTTATTCTTGGTGACTTTAATCTAAAAGGATATGAAAATGTTGGTGTTGGCTCCCCATCATGTAAACTGTTTAGGAAATGCCTTGAAGAGGACTTGTTCTTACACCAGTTTGTAACGGAACCAACCAGGCAGGGCTCATTCTTGGACCTTGTCTTCTCAGATTTAAGTGATTTAGTTCAAGACTTGACTGTAGGAGAAACTCTGGGAAGAAGTGACCATAACATAGTGAGATTCAAGGCACAGGTAGCAGGGACAATCAAGGATAATTTGGCAAAGATTCCAAATTTTAACAGGGCAGACTTTGACTGCATGAGAGAGGCTTTAAGTGCCATAAAATGGGAAGAAGAATTCTTTGATTTAAATGCCTGTGAAATGTGGGAAAAGTTCAAATCTTACTTGAGGGAAATTCAGATTAGACATGTCCCCCAAAAGCAAAGGCGCAAAAGAAGGGTAGGAAAGCCAGCATGGCTTACACCAGATGTGAAGAAAGCAATTAAGGCTAAGAAAGATGCATTTAGAGTATTTAAGGAAGCTTCAAATATCGTAAATCTAAGGTCGTATCAAAAATCTAGAGATGCTGTGAAGCAGAAAATCAGAGCAGCAAAGCGAGCAAAAGAATTGGATTTGGCTAGGAACTGTAATGGGGACAGTAAAAAGTTCTTTAGTTTCTACAAGCTAAGTAAAGTTTCAAGCACAATTGGTCCACTGGAAGTAAATGGGACTATATTGAGTGAGGATGGTGAGATGGTTGAGGAGCTGAGCAAGCAGTTTAAATCAGTGTTTACAGTGGAGGATGTGACTAATCTGCCAACCGTGAACCACAGTTCAGTGACAGGTGATCAGATACACGATGTTGATTTCATTGATAGTGATATTGTTTTCAATTATATCAGAAAAATAAAGCCAAACAAGGCAGCAGGACCTGATGGAATTTATGCTAGGGTATTGCGGGAAGCTGAAAAGGAAGTGGCAATTCCACTTAGTATAATATTTTGTAGATCAGTTTCACAAAATGAAATTCCAACAGATTGGAAAAGGGCAAATGTAGTTCCTATTTTCAAGAAAGGAGAAAGAAGGAAAGTTGAAAACTATAGGCCAGTAAGCCTCACATCCCTAGTCTGCAAGGTACTCGAATCAATTATCAAGGATAGAATAGTTAGTTTTCTGGAAGGAAACAGATTGATTCAAGATACTCAACATGGGTTTAGAAAAGGGCGATCGTGTCTCACAAATCTCTTGGACTTTTTGAATTTTGCTACAGAACAATTTGATCAGGGAAATCAGGTTGATGTAGCATATCTTGACTTTAGTAAGGCCTTTGACAAGGTACCCCATAAACGGTTAATGATGCAGCTTCAGGTCCATGGTATTGCAGGTAGCATCCTAAAATGGATAGAGTTGTGGCTTTCAGATAGACAGCAGAGAGTGATGCTAAATGGTACAAAGTCATCATGGCAAAATGTTCTTAGTGGAGTCCCCAGGGGTCGGTACTGGGGCCACTATTGTTCATTATATATGTGAATAGCATTGAATGTGGGCTAAGCAGTAAGGTTTTGAAAGTTGCGGATGATTTGAAGATCTTTAGGGCAATAACAGGGCACAATGAGCAGGTTTTGCTGCAGAAAGACTTAGACGAGCTAGTGAAGTGGTCCGAAAAATGGCAAATGAAGTTTAATTTTAATAAGTGCAAAGTCATGCATGTAGGTAGGCAGCATATGAAGGCTCCATACTTGATGGGTAGCCAAGTACTATCTGTGATTCAGCAGGAGAAGGACTTAGGTGTTATTTTGAACACAAGATTGGGGGCATCAGAACAGACCAAGGAAGCCAGGAAGAAGGCACTAAGAATGCTTGGGGCAATACAGAGGAATGTGTCATACAAAAGTGAGGAGGTCATCAGGAAGCTTTACTGTGCATATGTCAGGCCACATTTGGAATACTGTGTCCAAGCTTGGTCCGCTAGTTATGAGAAAGATTGTTGGCTTTTAGAGAGAGTACAAAAGAGGGCAACAAAAATGGTTCATGGTATAGGCAACCTGGCATATGAGGAAAGATTGAAGAAATTGAATATGTTTTCACTTAGATATAGAAGGCTGAGAGGAGATCTCATGGAGGTTTTTAAATTTGTGCATGGTCAGAAACAGGGATATCTCAGGGAAATGTTTGAATTTAACAGAAATGATGCAATTAGAGGTCATCAATTCAAAATTAAAGTTAATCACAGCAGGACAAGATTAAGACAGTCTTTCTTCACCAACAGGGTAGTAGAACACTGGAACCAGCTGCCAGGAACCATTGTCAGTAGCAACACACTGAACATCTTTAAAAACGGCATAGACAATCATTGTTTAATACAACGAAGAATGGCTCTTAGATGCTCCTGGGTTTTAGACATTGCGTGTAAAGAAAACTAAACAAAACGGATTACATTGAAAAGGCCAGGAAAATAACGGACGAGTATCAGAGCATTTCTTCCCAACCAAACCCTACCAAACGTCTCGAAATCGAAACATGTACTATTATCACGGACACTTTATCAGGGTAGTTACATAAAGATACAGTGTTATCTCTCCTTCCTCATTCCAGCCGCACAGCGGAATTATACGGGCTCCCCAAAAACCACAAACTAGAGGTTCCACTGCGCCCTATAGTGTCGGCGAGTGGTGACCCCCTAGACAAGCTATCTTGGTTCTTGAGCAAGATTCTGGTCCAGATACTAGCGTTGGTTCCCGCCCATCTGACAAACACGGAGTCGTACCTACAGAGGGTGAAAGAAACGTTTCCTACCAGTGGAGAGAGCTCGGGTAGTTGCATTACTTCGGGCACCCACGGTACGGACACCAACGGCGATAGCACTGAACAATATCGTACAAATCGCACGTCTAATCTAAGTAAGTTACCTCTAGACTCAGATATATTGGGATTGCTTGACAAAGGCCCCAATTTTGCGTTAGCTCAAAAAGTAGATCGTAGCTGCTTGGAAAAGGCAGAATCAGGCGTAGAAAGGGCGATCTATGGTTTGCGGTGGAGGAATGTGAGGGAGACAAAACAGCAAACTGTACCTCAGGTACCGCAGGCAGGCTTATCACAAAGCACCTCTAGCACAGGTCATTCAAAGCTTCGCCCCATGTTTCCCGACACTCCTGCATACCAACCACCGAGAGCCACAACTCAATTAGAATCTGAGTTGAAAGATTTAAAAACAAAAGTTTTAAAAGCATATAAATATCACAACAAAGCATCGAACAAAAAGGTCGGACGATTATGCGAAACAGAGGGGAGTACTTCGGGAAATGAAAAACAACGATAATGTAATAGTAAAGCCGTCAGATAAATGCAAAGGATTCGTCGTGCTAAACAAAACGGATTACATTGAAAAGGCCAGGAAAATAACGGACGAGTATCAGAGCATTTCTTCCCAACCAAACCCTACCAAACGTCTCGAAATCGAAACATGTACTATTATCAAGGAAACTTTATCAGGGAAGTTACATAAAGATACAGTGTTATCTCTCCTTCCTCATTCCAGCCGCACAGCGGAATTATACGGGCTCCCCAAAAACCACAAACTAGAGGTTCCACTGCGCCCTATAGTGTCGGCGAGTGGTGACCCCCTAGACAAGTTATCTTGGTTCTTGAGCAAGATTCTGGTCCAGATACTAGCGTTGGTTCCCGCCCATCTGACAAACACGGAGTCGTACCTACAGAGGGTGAAAGAAACGTTTCCTACCAAACTTCCGGAAGGCAGTATTGTTTTCACCATGGACGTGAATAATTTATATGGCAGCATTCCGATAAAGGAGGGAATAGATGCTGTGATTCGTCTAATCGAGGACAATCTGGATGACATTTGTCTTTTCGGGATTGGGGTACAGGACTGTGTGAAATTACTAACACATATTTTCAGCAATAACCTCATACGTTTCGGTAACTCCATGTACAAGCAAACAAAAGGAGTGGCTATGGGTAACCGATGTGCACCTCCTTTAGCGATTGCTTTTATGCACCGCCTTGAGTCGATCTTCTTAGCTTCATATGATTTGAAACCAGCTCTCTACATGAGGTATATAGACGATATTTTTGGTGTTTGGACACATGGCTTGGCCTCTCTGCTCGACTTCTTTGCAGAAATTAACCAACAACACTCCAGCATCAAGTTCACCTTAGAACACACTGGTCATAGCAGTTCGATTCCTTTCCTTGATACGTTGTTTGTAGTTCAGGCTGATGGGAGCTACACCACCGAACTGTACTTTAAACCTATGGCAGCCCCCATCATCTTGCACTATGATTCGGCCCACCCGATGGCCACTAAAAAGGCCGTTTTAACATCCCAAATGAGGAGAGCAGCACGAGTCTCCTCCGATACTATTTCATGCGAGCGGAGCCTTGCGAAGATGACAACTCTTTTCCTGGAAAACGGATACCCAGCACATCGGATACACTCCGCCGCTCGTGCTGTTCACCCTCACAACAGGAGTAGGATAAGTGGGCAACGTCGGCATCGAGCGGGTAGTAATCCCAACTATGTTTACATGAGACTTCCATTTGTCGATGACCAACTATGTCGACAGGCAAACGCAGCCATCCGTTCGTCTCATCTAAACCATGTTAGGGTAGCCTGGACTAGCGGACCTACACTGAAATCTTACCTGGTCCGCTCAGCCCTAGAAATGCCGCCATGCCCTGCTGGTAGAAGAACGTGCCACACCTGTATCAACGGGCTCAAAGGTAGATGCACGCGAAAAAACGTAGTTTATAAAATAACGTGCAACCGCTGTCTTGGAATATTTTATGTCGGTGAAACCAAACGTAGTATCAGGGATAGGTACAATGAGCACTTGGGAGATGCCAGACTTCGGAGAGCATACACACCTTTAGGCGAACACATGATCGACAAACATTATAACACGGAACACAGCGACACTAACACAAACTTCAAAGTAGAAATTCTAGCAACAGCCAGGGACAACGCTGATCTAAAGGTCCTCGAATCTCTACACATACGTAATCTACGGCCGCAACTAAACACACAAACGACGTCTTGGTATATCACTTAAATTACATAAACACAAATTATATTTTATGTATTACGCGTTATATTGGATCTATGTCTATATATGTGCGTGAGTGTATGTATCGATATGTATATGGACCATCGGCTCGGGCTTCCTCAGAGGATTCTATCTTGGCATAGTTTGTTTCTGGTTTGGAGTTTCTTTAAGTGTCTGCACCACTGAGGAGGCTTTCCCGCATTCCACGTGTCTTTTGCACGCTTTTTTGCTGGCGTGCTTTTTTTTCAATTGTTAAAACTTGACATTTTTATATCACTCCTGACGATGGCCCCTGGCCGAAACGTTGAGTAATAAAGTATAATCCTTAGCGTTACTTTTAATGTCAACTCAGCACCTCCTGGTATATTGAAGGTCGTATGCTTTCTTTACACGCAATGTAGACAATCATTATAAGAATAGGGGGCTTGTTTTTCTGTATTCCAGGGAGGGTTGGTCGACAGCGAGGAGATGGGAGTTGGGAGGAGTTTGCAATTGTTGAGTGTGTTATGCAATAGCAAGTGAGTCTCTTATTAAGTCTAAACGCTTTATAACTTTATATAGGGTGTACCTAGCAGTGGATTCAGAACCTTCCTTCGGGATGTGATACTGATGAGATTGTCTATGGTAGCACAATGGGTATGATGGGAGGAGTTTGTAATTGTTGAGTGTATTATGCAATAGCAAGTGAGTCTCTTATTAAGTCTGAACGCTTTATGAATTTGTGTGGGGTGTGCCTAGTAGTGGATTCGGCACCTTCCTTCGGGATGTGATGCTGATGAGATTGTCTATGGTGGCACGATGGGTATGATGGGAGGAGCTTGTGATTGTTGAGGGTGTTATGCGGTAGCAAGTGAGTGGTGCTTGATAGGCTGGGGTATATAGCTTCCTAGGAACTTGGGATAAGGGATTGATTAGGGTGAGAGTATGTACATTTATAGTACCTTTTCTAGATAGGCTTAACCCAGATGGGCCCCTGTGGCTCTTATTAAGCCTTAATACTTTATGACTTTATGACTTTATGACGTGGTAAGCTAATGTGTCTAATTCGAAATGTATACCTGCATTCCATAATGTGATGTAATTGCTGCATAATGGCTCGGAATCGGTGCCGATACACAGTGTGAGTCGTGACACCCGACTCACAGACAACGGTCACCAATCAGCGCCCGTCTCACATCTGCGTCACAGGATGGTCAACCGTGCGCCCCCGGTTTACCCTGACAACCGCTGCGAGTGACTGAAAATAAATCGCCGAGAAACAATGGAAGGCTCATCGGCGCATGTGTTCGTAATCTAAGTCCATAAGTCCAGAGAGTCGGCATGAATGATGTAGTTGCAAGATTAAAAGCAATTTTAGTTGATTGATTGCATCGCTTGCTATCAGTCACACCGGATGCACCTGATCACAGTGGTCATCGTCACGTCTGAGGTCTGGCCAGCCAACCAAAACTGAAACAAATCCATCGCAGCGACAGCAGGGCGTCCTCTGGTACCGTCCGCGCCTGTTGGTGTTCAGTCTCCCGGTCATCAGCTCATGATCAATCTGACACAAGGAACGGTTTGAAAGATTGCTTTAAGTGTTGTGATTAGTAAATTTAGAAAGCAGTGGCACCAACAGCCTACTTTCTCTGTCTGGAGCGGAACCGAGCTGTTATCAATTTGAAGTGCAGCGCTGTTTGAAAGGTCGCTGGTTTGTGTGGGTTGGAGCTGGCTAGCTCAGCGGTCTATAATTTGATTAATGACTGGTCACGATTATCCACTGAACAACATGCAATGGTTGTGATATATGGATTACGAGGTTCACCGCTAGATTCGAGAGCATCAGGAGGAAGCAACAATACCGCGTCCTGCCTCAATGTATTCGCAGATCTCGTTGAGTCATAGAACAACGAACTTATAAATTGTGATATGGCAGTTTGAGTTTAAAGCCATTGTTTGCAATTGCTAAGCACGTTGTTCATCCCAACCAAGTTTTCCGAGTGAAGATAGCGACACTTTAATGGACTGTCCCTGTTGTGGACAATTTTCGAAACGCACATGCTAAAGGTCGTTTGATAGTGGGAAGCACATTCCAAAGGTTGTTTGATATTGGGTGGGAAGAATGGTTGACGACAATATAAAATGCATTTGGGGCATCCAACATCAATAATTCATGTCTCTGGTTGTATATATCATTAGACCACCTGACAGCAATACCGGAACACGCTTCGATTCAGCACCAGAATGGACCGGGGACCCGGCCGAGAGATTTGCTGAGAGAGGGTTGCACGATGGCGAGCACAGCAAAAATGAATGGCGAAAAAGGCAGTATCGGCCGAGTATCACACAGGCATCTCGCATCTATTGATACATCATGCAGATTTCAGCATTATAAACATTTGACAAGCCATCCGAAGATCCCATCGTGTTCCAGAGCAATACAGAGCTTCGAGTGATATTCGATATGCACTATCAATATGACAAGCCATCCGAAGATCCCATCGTGTTCCAGAGCAATACAGAGGTTCGAGTGATATTCGATATGCACTGTCAATATGGCCAACGCTCCCGGATTCCACTGTGTACACATACTGTTGTTGTTGTCGTGGTGGAAGCAATTGGCGAGATTATTAGTTGACACAGCCGATACTGACGAACAACAGTAGTACTGCGAAAGTGAGCTGGGGTAACCCGACACTAATGCTTCTGCCATCTGGCGTAACTGGCTGTGGGGTAAGGAAATTGCGAAGTAACGGAACCGAGTTGGTAAAAAATATGCATACCGATCGGAAGAGCGCAATTTCATCTATAGTTGTACTTCTTCAGTTCCAATTCGACTATGCAACTGGAATAATAGGTAGTCTCCTTGTCCCGGAGCAGAGCAGCGATAAGAGCTCCAATGTACCTCTGATTCCTTATTACCATGATTCAACTGATTGTGTAGGGCTGGCGGCTCTGCCGTCGATGGGGTGTGGGGGTGGTGGCTTCGGTGGCTTGGCGGGTGTGGCGGGTGTTGGGGTATGTGATGAGGTGCCCTCTGTGGGAGTGCTGGGTGGGCGATAAAGTAGTGCTGGGTGTGTGTAACGTAATTTGCTAACCAAGCCTTAACTGAAACTGTTCTGATTGAACTATGTGGCTTTATTTTAACTTGACTAGAATATTAATGTTGCTTATATTTACCTATATGATCTACGTCTGGATGATGTCGGATTGCGAGAATGGGTGCGATGACCGTACACTTCGGGGGGGCATTAAGCACATGCTCTGGTTCTTTGACTGCGAAATCCCGCTGGCCTCTGTGATCCAGGGGTACAGATGGGGGCGGGCACAGTATGCAGGTCGGATGGGCTGTCGAGCCCCACCTTGCGTCCGTCGAGTTTGGCGCCGAACAATAGGGTAAGGCAAAACATTGCACGGTCGTGAGTCCGCCCCCCGTTCGCTATACGTTTGGACACGGAGCCGTGTAGCGTTTCGGGGCGGGGGAACGTTCGGACAGGTTTGGCGTGCCATAAGCCCCGAGGCTGAACGGGTAGGGCAGGCTAGGTTATAAAGACGGCCAGGGGACGTGCCCAACGTGGTAGGGATCCGTGCCCGCTCGTGAGCACGTTCACCTGGTCGCACAGTATCAGTCTACGGCGGGTAAGGCCCGGTGCGGCACCGACCTTTCTTTAAGGCTAGGGTATGTCAGTCAAAGATACCAGAGCACTTGTATAAGCCCTCGGAGCCAGTACGATGAGCCCCCCTCTTGGCAGTTAAGCCTTCATCCAGGCGAGGAACGCTGTCAATAATGGCGAGACCAGCTATGATGGCAGTGGAAGATTTACATATTCGGCCAATCTACCACAAAAAGAGCAATGGTCTGTCGATATATGTGTTTGTGTACCGCTGAGGGGGGGGGGGGGAGCCAAATTTGTGGACCAAGCATTTCATTAATTAATAAGGAAAGAATGAATGGGACGAACGAATGTGAAGTGAATGAGGAGAATGAATGTGTGTTAGGTAGCTTTAAGGACCAGCGGAAGCCGCTTGGGGCTCAATCACAGGCACCTATTTCGTGCGGTACATTGTACAAAATTATACTACTATTAGCATCCAAAAGTCCCAGCTCGGGACATTTCATTGAAACCAAGGGCAAATTGCATTCTCATTAATTTTCTAAATACAACGTAATCTTTCTAATTTGGCTAGAAGCACTCAATTACCTATATGGAGTTCCCAAAACTTTGACCTCGCACACATATAAATTCGTGTTAGGGACGGTAGCTCAAACAACATCAAGCCGGCTGGGGTTTCGGGAATGTGTGGTGGAGGTGGCGGGGAAACACAGCACAGCACACCCCCGACAGAGGCACAATCAGCAAAGGAGATAATTAGCCCAGTCTAAATATAGAGTCAGCCCATGTTCAGCTTCGTTAAAGTGTTCTCAGTTAAAATAAAGCCCCAGCCCCATAGTTCAATCGAATCAGTTCCAGTTAGGCTTGGTTAGCCTTACCTAGCACACTCTCATCAGCACTCCCACTTCACACACCTCCACACACACAGCTTCCTCAGACACACACAGAAACACCCGCCACACCCGCCAAGCCACCGAAGCCACCACCCCCACACCCAGTGTTGGAAATATGGTCCTTTTTTGGAACTTTTGTCATCCAAAGAATTATACACTCCCAAAAAAACCCACTCCCTACATTACATGATATATCGTGAAGAGCCTTGCTTAAACAGCAATCTGAACCAGCTGTCGTAATCCAATAGTATTATTGGATTGTGATGAAGCAGAGGATGCAGCATGCTCCAAGGGCCTATAACATATGGTAATAAGTTGCTGACAATGAAAAACCCTTCTAGTTTTGGTGCTCTTCATCTTGTCTAGCCATGTTATGTCCTTGCCACAGCAACTTGGCAACATCATTGAAGATAAAGCACATTTGTTATTTCAGGTGACCATGAGAGCTGCAGCAACATTCCAAGAGGATGCAGAAGTGGAACAGAAAATTAGATGCAAGCAAGACTAGACGAGTGCCAGCTTGCTAGCATGTGCAACAGATGACAGCAGATGCTTAAGGATCACTCTGCAATCTGTATACAACATTAATACCAATGTATTTGTTCCATGAAATGGTGCTGGTGGTATGCAATTGTCTGGAACATCTGAATTAATAAACAGCCATTCCTTCATGTGTACATTGTTCATTTGTGAAAATGCTGGAATCAGTAGTGTTCAGAAGAATGCAAGGCTAGACAGAACTAGAGAATCACAAAAGCAATCACATCCCCAAAATATTTGTGGACATATATTATGATTTGTCATGGCATAGGAATGTTCAGGAAGCTGCAGGGACAAAAAGCCAAATAATGGAGTTTATTGGGGTATGAGGTGGGGTGCACTTCACAATTTCCTGAAACATTTAGTTAGAGCACAACAATGCTTGTGAGTTACTGTATCCATGCACTGAAGGGGACCAATCCCTTATTCCTGAAAATATATTGTCTTACGAAAATGAAAGCTTTATTTCCAAAACAAAACAAAGCAAGCTGAAAGGTTCTTCCATCCAAATCCAACACATTAAGAACACACTTATGAAAATACTCTTTCCAGGTTATGGATGTTCATTTATGAAAATTATTGGGGAGGGGGAAATACGTGAAAGGCAATGGGCAGGGTGAAATAGATTTGGGGCACACTCCATAGAGTCCCATGTTAAAAGTTGAAGTCATTTGAGAAGCAAAGCAAACATTGAGGGTCCCCTGTCCTAGGTTGTGCCACTGCATGCATGGGCACCAACAGAGGGATACATATGTGCACCACTGCAAAATATAAGGAATCACAATTTTGCTATGGCTACCCATACTTCTCAACATTAAGCTGGTTATGCATACATCATTCTAGCTAGGTAGTTATATTTCTGCTTTGATACTGAAGTTTACACCAACAAGAATAATTAAATTTCAAGAAACCTCAATTGGGCCTCAGTTCCTACGTCGGCCGATACTACACGAGATCAACTAGTAGTCTCACTACCTGGTCCCTGAATTATCGGACTATATCCCATCATACAACTCACGAGGCTTATCCCAGCCAATCATTTCAATGGCGAAGATATTGATAATAGATACGTAGGTCGTTCCTACCAAGGTTGGCGATGCCTACAACGAGCCTCTTTCGTCTCTTTCCATCCAGTGGGCAACTCGGTGCATACAAGAAAAATTCGTCGCCAAGTGAAAGAAACCTCTATTCTCGGCTCGCCTAATGAAGGGAAACCACCATTCCCAGACTGGCCAGACCCGAACGGCGCTTCTTGGATTCGATGGATTCGCGGCTCACCAGCTCCCACTCCGGTCGGAGCTTTTTAAACTACGGCCAAGAAAGGCCATAAATAATGCATTCCTTTCTGTTTCCTTGAAGATTGAGATGTTCTACATAACTTGACATGAACAAAACTGATCGTTTTGCATCCTGGACCAGTCCAGAGCAATAAAACAAAAAAGATATCCGATGGATTTTACGCAAGAAAATGACCTAAATGGTACCAAAACGTTCTTCAAATCTGGTTACATTTTACAGTCAAATGGACCACCATATAACCAGAAATTTCAGTGTCCTTCCATTTCATGACCTACATTGTTTAAATACACCACAAACTGGTGGCAATAATAGTGTTTATGCCACTCCGACAACTAATTTCTCCCACTCCGGAAAATGGAAATTTAGCCGTCATGTTCTTATACGCTGCTAAATGCGGGGTGGTTACGAGCCGCTTACTGGTCTTTCGTCAACTCCGGCTGACTGTACGGAGGCTGCTGATTGGCTTAATGGTTTGAACTCAGCCAATGGGATAAAATCTTTGTTGACAAAGGTAAAAGAGCAGCTTGTCTCGATTGCATTATTTTTGTGACAATGTAACACAAGTCGCAGCCAGCCCTGATGAAGGTTAAGGCCAGCCGGCCTTGGGCCAGCCGTATATATCAGAGTATATTAAAGAACATATATCGCCTTGGGCCAGCCCAAGGCCTATCGAGTCAGCCAAGGCAACAGCCAAGGTACGAAGCCGGGGAGGAGGCCATTGTTATTTTTCTGTTTTCGTTCTCCTCAGGTGTGCGCCTCGGGGAAAAGAGTAGGTGCTGTGGGAATAGTAACTGGTAGGTGCTGCTTTATTATCTTCTGTGACTCCTATTGTCTGGCATACCCCTTGTAGGAATTCTTTTTTTTCTGCCGATTCTATTGCGGCGAATATGGCTAATTGCTATTAATGCTGGCTTTCGATGGGTAACAGTTGGAGCATGCTAATCACAGGTGTAAATTTGTACACTTTTGTTGTTGCCAATGCGACATAATGATTTCCAAATTTAACATAATGCTTATGGTGGTGCATGGAATGAATGGATTCAAATTTCCTATTGGAAACATTCTTTTTGCAGTCCTGATACATTTTTTTTAAATCCAACCATGCCATGGGCATTCTTCATCAGCACAGGGTTCAGGACCAATCATTTTCCATAAGGGATATTGAGGTTTTGTGGTTCCTGATGTGAAAGGCATAATTCTTGTTCATCATCACTTTGTTACTATTTGTAAATTTGCAGTTTAGGGTAATTTTGGGTTGTTTAAATTCCTTTTTCCAATGCCATGTTTAAAAATGTGGTTTACATGGTGTGACCACTCACTTCCACTGTAAATACATACTTTCCAGTTGGCAGGCAAAACAACACCAATAAATGGGCTTGGAGTTGGGTAATATAGTGTAAAAATTAATTTGGGAAATAAAAAATGTGGCATAATCTACCCTAACCTAGCCTAACCTTCAATGCAAAAAGAACAATTCTCTTGAAAAAGGAAAAATTGCAATCAGTATTTTTCTTTAAAAAAAATGCAAATTAAAGAACATAACCTGACATAACCTAACCTTGCCTGGTTCATTGTTGAAAAACAAATTCTTGAAATAGAAAAAAGCATTGGATATGAAAACTTGTCCAACTTAAGAGTAGAGCCCAACTTATCATAACATAACCAAGCCTAACCAATTTGTTTGCTTCATGGAGGTAAACTGTGCAAGACATGTCTTGTGGATACCCTAAGCTTGAATAATATATTTCATCATAGTAATATACCTACATACCTGAAGTTGAAATATATTCAAACTCGCATGGAAAATCAATCACGATTACATGCATCATTTCTTGCCAATGACAGTATATTTAACACTTTTCCAGCACCACAACACATATGACTGCTATGTGAAGTTTGTATTCTCAGTGAATACTATTTTTATGTGATCCAGCATCAGGTGGCATACTTAGGCTGTGTGGGATGAAACACCTGTAATGTATGCTTCTTGAATGGAAAAACAAGACTTTATTTCTTTGTCTCAGTAATTTGTATTCACCTCATGGTTACCAGGCATTATGCACTCCGTAATTGCATGAACTCAAGGATTATACACTCCGAATCCAAGAACGAGAAGTGAAAATCCAACACTGCCCACACCCCACCGACGGCAAACCCCCCCCCCCCAATAATTTTACTTCAAGAAAAAATAAATTAATATTTTTTTTTTTTTTTTATAAATTATAAAAAAAAAATAAAAAAAAAAAAACCCACTATATATATAAAAAAAAAAAAAAAAAAAGTAAAAAAAAAAAAAAAAATAAAAAAAAAAAAAAAACAAAAAAAAAAAAAAAAAAAAAAAAAAACAACCCCCCACAAAAAAAAAAAAAAAAAAAAAATAAACAAAACACCCCCCCTTTTCGCCTTTCCCAAAAAAAAAAAAAAACCCCCCCCCCCCCCCCCCCCCCCCCCCCCGCGCCCCCCTCCGCCCCGACCCCCTTCCTCTCCCCCCCGTTTGCTTTTGCTCTTGGTGGGGGGCGGTAAAAAAACCAAAAAAAAACCCCACCCTAAAAAAAAAAAAAAAAAAAAAAAAAAAAAAAAAAAAAACAAAGGAGGAGGAAGCCCCCGGGGCGTGGGGGTCGTGGCGGTGAAGGCACGCTCCGAAGTGTTCCTCCAGCCACTCAAGCGCCACGTTCGTGGTGTGGGGCGTGGTGTCATTTCGCTGGAACCACATGGTGCTCTGGGATGCGCCGTATTGCTTGCAGACGCTGCTCCAGAAAACATTCAGCATTTTGACGTAGCGCTCCTTGCTGATGATGACTGTGGAGCCGTTGCAATTATGGAACCAAAAGGGACCGATGATCCATTTTTAGCTGAAGGCGCACCATACCGTAACCTTCTCGAAGTGCATGGGCTTCTCCGTCACTGCATTTTGGATGCTGTTTGCCCATGTCCTGCAATTTTGGGAGTTCACATCCCCAGCAGAAAATGGGCCTCGTCACTGAACTAAATGTTATTGGTGAAGTTGGCATAGTGGTGCACATGCCCACGGGTGTAGCAACGGTTTTAAATTGGGAGGTGGTCGCAAACCGGAGGTGTGGGAAGTTTAGGCAGGATAGAAAGGTAAACCCCCTCCCCACACCAAACAAAATTGTCCGGATCTCAGCCACTTCATTTTCAAAGTCAAGTTTTCATCTTTATCATTATTAAGTCGGAAATTTTGAAGGCAAAAGTCCCACCAAAAGTAACAAGTTACACTGTTTATCACTGTTCATATACACCTAACTTTATGCCGTATGTGCAAGGCCCGATTCCACAATCGCCATAGAGCAATGCTGTCATTGCGTTAAAAGTTACCTCTTGTAACTTGGAAAGATAAAATATTGGACGATGGGCTTTGTTGCAGTAATATGGACTTACATGAACCATTCCCATGTTTCCATGCGGAGTGGAAGTCTGCATAAATTGTGTCTGTCTGATATCCCTTCGGGATAGTCTCCCATGCTGAATGCAAAAATATTCGTCCAGTATGAACGTTTTAGAAGACACACGTGTTGTTCTTCGAATAAAACTGATGGGACGTGATGAAATAAAGCATCGTAAGTGACTTTTTATAACACTTTGCCAAACGGGGAGCAGTGAGCCTGACCTATAATTACTTCTCACCTGTTTTTTTTCACTTTGAAAAAAAACTGTAGTCGGAATTCATATTCGGATGGCTTAATGAACCAGGGCTCTATTGCTAAGTAGAGCTTGTTTCGTGAGCCCTGACCCGACCACCCGATCCATGAATTCCGGTTCAACGACAGAATTTTGTCCGGAGTTTAACGTGCCGTCAATGCGCCCACACGGCCGCCCCGGTAGCTCGTCCCGCCGACCTTACCGGGTCAGTTGCCGATTGACCCTCCTAGCCTGGAGCTAAATGCGAGCACGTGAAGCGACTCGAACCCTGTCTTGCCACGACAGGGGAGACCAGTGCAGCCCAGCGTTCTAACCAACTGAGCTACCGGGGCGGTAAAGATAGGCATGCTATTTGCTTATTTCCATTTTCCCGTAAAATACTTTTTTCTTTTTACCGACGAGTTAAAAATTGTATTGTGAGCACGATAAGTTCTCCGCACTCCACGATTATGCGGGCGCCGGTATTGTCTCGTGCGGAAGTTTTGTGGGCAAATTGATCTAAGCTATGCTGCCACTACCGATTGAGAAATGTAAAGCTGTGATAAATGGTGCTGGGGGTACACTGATGCCGCCGAGTACTGCTCTACAATGAAGTTCGCACATTTATCAGTGAACACGTCATTCGGTGCTGTTGCTCGCAGTGATTGCAAAAAATCCGGTTCATTGTTGCAATTATAACTAATCGTAACTAAACTAGATTTTCTTCCAACACTAATTAAAAATGATGCATAGAATATTCGCTTTATCTTGAAGCTATCACCCACGAAGATATTAAAAACACCTTCCGTGGAAAACTCAGTTGAAATGGGCACGCTCGTTAACAGAATTTAGCTCAATTTAGCGTCCTGGATTTATGTGTCAGCGTCGCAAGGCGGCATCCTTCAATCGAAGCGCAGCTCGCGCCGGCCTATCGAACGAGGAGCGATACTGGCGGTTAAAAGTTACTATGAGATCATGGTCCACTGTGGCGGAATCTAGTAGGTCATGACAATATCCACAGCTTCATCAGCATGCAAACCATCAAGGCATTAGAGCCGAGCAGCGCCGCAGACCGGCAAAATCATGGCTTGCTTAGTTATGGACCGATCGGCGTGCCACCGCTGGCCGACGGACCACTAGTGTACGGAGAGCGGCTGGCGACTCCTTGTCTCTGTAAGAAGTTTTACACTTTCACAAAGATGTTCGGACGGCCGACCGGAAACAAGCTCTCGCGCCACATGGCCGGCCGCCCCCACCACAGCGTGTCAAAATCGCAGCTGCGGCTGACGCAATCAGGCCACGAACAGCGAGGCACGTCGAGACAACGAGGAGAGCGGCGACGACACCGTCAGCTGGTGGCCGATGGCCCGCAGCTGGCCTTCTGGGCCAAAATCGTCGTAGAAACCCACAGACAGGCGGTGGGGCATGTTCCGCGCGCAAAAATGAAAAGAGCCGGCCCATCGTTAACGCCCGGCCACGCTGCTCGACAAGTGAGGAAACATTGAGGAATCTGCGACACACACGAGTGGCGAGGGGAAGAGCGCTGACCGACCCGCGGCGGAAGCGGGAGCAGAGGCTGGATTTACAGAAAATTATTGATCATCCGCGCGGAGAAATAAAATGGAGGATGGGAACGTAGTGGGTATTGTGTATAAAGCCGGAAGCGATGGAGCACGAGGGGGCCTCTAGGTCGTGCCATGGTGAAGGAGGACTCTCGTACGCGCGGCGGTGGACGCCGGACCGGCACACTCCCGTGGACGTTCAGCGGTGGACGCCGGACCGGCACACTCCCGTGGACGTCCAGCGGTGGGGCACGATGGCGCCACTATCGGATGGACGAGCCGAAGAACCGAGCAGAGGCCACCCGCCACCCACCATCGCCACGAGAGTGTTGCTTGGCATCATGGAGCCTCACCCACCCACCGCACCAGCTCAGCCAACCCCACCGGCGCCGGCGACTTCCCGCGTGATGGGTGTGCCATTACCCACAGTAAGTACGGAGGTATGTAAATAGATATAGTGTTCGCCCCAGAGAGCAGGTGTATATATTGTCTTTCCTTTTTATTTTAGCGTAGGAGTGAACGCCAGTGTGTATGGTGGTGGCCGTGAACGGAATTGGAGTCAATTGGTGACTCCAAATAAATGCTTGGATGTGATTTCGCCTCTCTGACCTGACATATGCTGATATTTGCCAGACTCGCTTTCTAATTCGGTGCATAATATTAGGCAATTCAAATGAAATATTATAAAGTTTGCGAGCACGTAGCTGGCAACAGCACCAAAGCGAAAGCACGGGTAGTGTCCTGAACCTAAATGTAGTTGGTTTGGAGACCTAATTCTGAAAGACGTATCTTGATCGGAAGGAATTTGCTCCACCATTTTTTGTAAATATCTGTCGCCGTCTCAATCTCGGCCCATGTTGCATGATTTCGGTCCAACTATCTCTGTCAGAATCGCGATCTCAATCTCGGGCTAACGATCGGTCTCGGTCAATTAGTCTGGCTCTGGCACGGTCCCTCTTTTCACCCGGGTGCATTTACGGCGGATAAGCGATAGCTACGAGAAGAGCTCGACGGCATCTGCAGGAAACCGAACACAGATATATAGCGAGAGAGAGAGAGAGAGAGAGCGAGAGCGAGAGCGAGAGCGAGAGCGAGAGCGAGAGCGAGAGCGAGAGCGAGAGCGAGAGCGAGAGCGAGAGAGAGAGAGAGAGAGAGAGAGAGAGAGAGAGAGAGAGAGAGAGAGAGAGAGAGAGAGAGAGAGAGCCTGCTAGCTGTCCTATCTATGGGATATGGGCGGTATGTCATTGGGCGCCGACCGTGAGTGGCCTTTGACCCTCCTTTCCTCAAGGGAGGGAGGGGGAGGGGGAGGGAAGCACGACGGAAGGGCGCATTGACGAAACGTTCCTGATTGTCACTCCTGGGCAGTGTTCTTAAGTGGTAACTGCCAACTGGGCATCTGGGCAAACCCTGGTATCTCTGGGCGGCGAATTCCCGCCGGCCCCATGATCTACTGTACGGATGGGCTTTCAGGCGAAAGGACGAGTAAGTTCCTTCCGTGGTATGGCGGTATTCCAAAGAACGTCTGGCGCCAGACTTAGATAGAGGTTAACCACGGTCCAAGAGGGACGTGGTTACCCTCTCCTCCCCCTGGAAACTCTGAAACCCCCTGGAAACCCTCACCCTCCGTTGACCTCACGAGCCAAGCCAAGTCTCCTCCCAGCCAACGTTCGTTAGCTGGGAGGAGACTTTGGCGTTCCATAAGCCCCCGATAACTGAATAGGGCAAGATAGGGTAGCAAGACGGTCGGGAGAGGGCATTGGGCGAGGCAGGACCCATCAATGCCACTCCCGGTCGCAAGTTTCAACGTCTAAGGCCAGGCATGACGTCGATTGAGTGAGGTTAGGTAAGTTGGCCATTGACACAGTGTGTCCAGTTATAAGGCCGCACAGAAGCCGATGGGAATGTTCACTGCCCGGTATTGCTAAGCATTGAGGGCAGTAACGGCAATAGATACAAATTATGCAATCAGGAGAGTCGCGTCAGCCCTTTACAAGTAGGACCTCGGAGCGGGTAAATAATATGCATTTGGGACTAACCAAGTCCCCGATGAAAGAGAGTGCGACTCGCTAAATGCTTACGTAACACTTGGGGGAAATCGTGGGCCAACTAGTTTTTGTTATTAAGAACCGAATGATCGCGTGGAATGGAAGGAGCGAATGGCTGTCGCATGAATGCTTAAAGGGGCAGTTTTAAGGACCAGTGGAATTGGTTCGAATTCAGCGCAAGTATTCAGCTGTCCGAAACCTTACTGCCAAATACATTGCTATGGTATTACCCGGACCCCACTTGCATCTGGCTGCCACGGCAACGTCGATCTTGTGTGTGGTTGGGGGGGGGGGGGAGTGGATGGTGGATGTGTCACGTTATGTGGTGGTACACGGGTGGGTCCCGTAAGTGGACGAGCTCCGGCGGCGGTGGCAGTACCAATGTCACGTGCCTTTATCATACCCACCCATCAGTGCCACAGCCCACAGCCCACAGCCCTTCCTAGCTACATGACCTGCTGGGCGCACTCATGGGCGTGTGTGATGGAAAGGAGCCTGGCCTCGCCTATATGAATTCGTGTAGTAGTGACGACAGGCCGCAGCAGGGTTGGAGACGACGTCGGAGCGGCTGAAGAGGTGGGCCAGATGACAACAACAAACATCTAGCCAGCCACCTACGAATCCAATCCGCCACCGCCCAGCCCGGCGTGTCCCGGACGCCCTGCATCGCCTAGCATCGGCCAGCGTTAACATCGTCCATAAAACGAGTGGCACGGCTCGAATTACGCCGAGGAGTGGGCACGGCCCCACATGCCTCGGCCGACCAGCCAATCTCGAGGAGATTAAATTCACTTATGACCACTGGATTGCTGGCGTCGGGTCGCGGGGTGGAGAGCGACGCCGTAATTTTCATTGAGGCCGCACCGCCATCCGGCGACCCATAGCGCACCGCTGACGTCACGGCCATGCGTCTCGGTCGGTTGTTGGCGCCATGGCAATGCCGATAAGCGGACCAGATTTAGAGCAAACGAAATGCAGATTCTTTACGGTGACTCGTAGTTCACGGCAGCGCAATGTGGTGCAAAGCAAAGACCGAGATTACGATCCGCCTGTGGACAGCCTCCAGGAGGCTCTGAATAGCGACTTCGATGGTCCGGTATGAAGCGAGGTTAGCTTCTGACGGCAGCTTTCGCGTCAGGTGAGACAGTCAAATCACAGCTGGATATGTTCGAACTTACCGGCCGCTGTGCCGCCACATCGCACTACCTGGTATGGCGCGCTAAGCTGCTGAACCAACGTCTGTGTGCCGATGGCCGGCCGACTGCCCCTCGTGACTTCCGCCGGATGTGGCGGGTCATGTGGTACGGTCGCCGGTCAGTGAGGCGAAGAAGCCTCCAACGTTCAGGAAGTCGCCGAGTTATCAACGAGGGTGGCCGGTCACGCTGCTCTGAGCAGAATCACTGAGTTTACGTGGCCAACTGGGCAAGCGCCCGGCTGCCGCCCTTTGCCATTCAAAAGTCAAGTTAATAGAGGCTAGTTAGCAGGAATTCTTTCGAACTAAGTATGCGCGGCCGAGACGAGGTTTCCTGCCGAGACTATCACTCAACCAGTTCTGGGACTCCCAACTGGAGCACAACTTCTCCGCAGGTAAATATGCGTACATCTGTTCTGAATCTAAATCGGACATGCGTTTCTCTTTCGAATTTAGTAGGAGAAAAATCCTAATTTGAGTGCAAACGAACTATAGGTGCTATTTTGCATTCCACGGTTGCAACACGCGCATATTTTGCAACCTGAAATAGAAAGTGAACATTACCGTTAAAAAGAGGAAGTTTGAAACTAATCCAGAAATATGTTTAGGTTGGGGAAGTCGAGGTAAGTGGAGTCAATTATGACGTGACATGACCTTGAGCGCATGTGGTATGAGACATATTGGTTATATGCGCATGTTCAGAGAGGATGGTCTTTTGGGCAAGGGCGTTGCCACCGGGGGGGCAGGGAGGGCAGTCGCCCCCCCCCCCCTGCCGTGAGACTGGGGGGGCGCCGCCCCCCCTGAAATTTGAGGAGGCCCCTATCCGGAAATGCACAGGAAAAAAGTGAGCAAGGAGGCCGACGAGACATGAGAGGAGGCCTCCAAGACGTGAGAGGAGGCCCCTAATTTGAAGAAGGAGTCACCTAGGAGAGGATAGGAGGCCCCAGAAATCAAGAGAGTGCCAACAATTGGCACGGAGGCCCCCAGGTATGCAAAGGAGGCCCCCAGGATTGCAAAGGAGGCCCCCAGGATTGCAAAGGAGGCCTCCAGGATTACAAGGGAGGCCCCCAGGATTGCAAAGGAGGCCCCCAGGATTGCAAAGGAGGCCTCCAGGACTACAAGGGAGGCCCCCAGGATTGCAAAGGAGGCCCCCGTGATTGCAAAGGAGGCCCCCAGGATTGCAAAGGAGGCCCCCAGGATTGCAAAGGAGGACTCCAGGATTATAAAGGAGGCCCCCAGGATTGCAAAGGAGGCCCCAAGGATTGCAAAGGAGGCCTGCAGGGTTACAAAGGAGGCCCCCAGTATTGCAAAGGAGGACTCCAGGATTATAAAGGAGGCCCCCAGGATTGCAAAGGAAGCCCCAGGATTGCAAAGGAGGCCCCCGGGATTGCAAAGGAGGTCTCCATGATTACAAAGGAGGCCCCCAGGATTACAAAGGAGGCCACCAAGATTGCAAAGGAGGCCTCCAGGATTACAAAGGAGGCCCCCAGGATTGAAAAGGATGCCCCCAGGATTGCGAAGGAGGCCCCCAGGATTGCAAAGGAGGCCCCCAGGGTTGCAAAGGAGGACTCCAGGATTACAAAGGAGGCCCCAATCCATGATTGAAAAGGAGGCCCCCAGGATTGCGAAGGAAGCCCCCAGGATTGCACAGGAGGCCCCCAGGATTGCAAAGGAGGACTCCAGGATTACAAAGGAGGCCCCCAGGATTGAAAAGGAGGCCCCCAGGATTGCGAAGGAAGCCCCCAGGATTGCAAAGGAGGCCCCCAGGATTGCAAAGGAGGACTCCAGGATTACAAAGGAGGCCCCCAGGATTGAAAAGGAGGCCCCCAGGATTGTAAAAGGGTCCCCATGATTGCAAAGGAGGCCCCCAGCATTGCAAAGGAGGCCCAAGGATTGCAAAGGAGGCCACGGGGATTGCAAAGGAGGCCCCAGGATTCCAAAGGAGGCCACCAGGATTACAAAGGAGGATTCCAGGATTGCAAAGGAAGCCCCCAGGAATGCAAAGGAAGCCCCCAGGATTGCAAAGGAGGCCCCCAGGATTGCAAAGGAGGCCTCCAGGATTACAAATGAGGCCCCCAGGATGGCAAAGGAGGCCCCCAGGATTGCAAAGGAGGCCGCCAGGATTACAAAGGACTCAAGGATTGCAAAGGAGGAAACCATGATTGCAAAGGAGGCCCCAGGATTGCAAAGGAGGCCCCCAGGAATGCAAAAGAGGCCCCCAGGATTGCAAAGGAGGCCCCCAGGATTGCAAAGAAGGCCTCCAGGATTGCAAAGGAGGCCCCCAGGATTGCAAAGGATGCCCCCAGGATTGCAAAGGAGGCCTCCATGTTTACAAAGGAGGACTCCAGGATTGCAAAGGAGGTCCTCAGGATTGCAAAGGAGGCCACCAGGATTGCAAAGGAGGCCCCAGGATTGCAAAGGAGGCTCCCAGGATTACAAAGGTGGCCCCAGGATTGCAAAGGAGGCCCCAGGATTACAAAGGAGGCCCCCATGATTGCAAAGGAGGCCCAATACGGGAAGGGAGACCTCAGAAAATGAGAGGAGGCCCAAAGTCGGAAGAGAAAGCCAGTGGATATGAGATGAGGTTTCGGGGACGCAAAAGCAGTCCCCAAACGGGTAAGGTTCCACCAAGATAGAAAAGGATAATCCAGAAAAGTGGCAGGAAGCACCTAATTCGGAAGAGGACGATATAAGATTGGAAATGATAGCCTATGATGAACGAGGAAGCCCGTAAAATAGGAGAGAAGGGCAATTAGATAAGAGGGATGGCTCCCAGGCGAGAAAGAAGGCTTCAAGACGGATAAGAAGGTCCTCAGGAAATGACAAGGTAACTGAGATAGGAAAGGTTGCTTGTAATTTGGAAGAGGAGGCACCTGAGAGACAACAGGATTCCACCAGGAGATAAGAGGCCAGCCATAAAATGGGCAAAGGTAGAATCAAAACACAGAACAGGAGGCCCCGAAGACGTGAGAGGAGGCCCCTAATTTGAAAAAGAAAGCCTCTAGAAGAGAAAAGGAGGCCCCTGCCGGACTCGAGAGGAGTCCCTCGAGATGGAATAGGAGGTATCCAGGGCCGAATGAGGCCCCGACGACCGGAAGGAATTCCCAGGAAATGAGAGGAGTGGTAGGTAGCAGGTATGGAAGGAGGCGAGGTTTCCAAAATTGAAGATCCCCTCAAGACGGGTAAGCTTTGCGAGGACAAAGGAGGAGGCCCACGAGGCGTAGCAGGAGGCCCCTAATTTGGCAGAGGATGGCCCTGAAACATGAGAGGAAGCCCCATGCCATGTTAAAGGGGCCCCAGGATGTGGGAGGAGGCCCTCCAAAACGGGAGAGGAGGACCATTGAATATGGAGGAGGGTGGGACGCACGAGAAGACGTCCAAAACCGGTAAAGAGGCTCCAGGAAATGAGACGAAACCCCTAAGATGCGAGATGTCTATAATTTGCAAGAAGCCCCTGAAATGGCAGGAGTCGTGCCGGGGTACTTGAAAATCACGATATGGGCCCAAAAAGATCCGGCCGGGGCCCATGAAAATCACGCTGAGCCTAGGGGTACCAAAAATTCACGCCCGGACCATGAAAATCACGCTAGGCGCACGATAGGTCGTACCGTTCCCCAACAGTATCATTGGAACACAAATGAAGCCGGGGCAACGAAAAACAATCCGGACATGGATAATCACTCTGGGGTCCCAACAATGACACCAAAAGCATCCAGAACGTATTGGACACCCACGGTATCGAGGTCGCTAAAACTCGCGCTAGGGATCCAAGCAAATGACGTCGAGACACAAAAGATTACATTGGACTAAAAAAGTCGCGTCGCAGCCCTTGAAAATCTCACTGGGGACCAAAAAGGTCGCGCCTGGACCCCAAAGGTTGCAGCCGCCCAAAAAAATCAATTATCTACAGGAATGTCACTCTGCGCCCCAAAAATGGGGTTAAAGTCCCCCCAAAACCCGTTGGGCACTGGAAAAAAACCTGTCAGGGCACCGAAAAAAATCGCACCTGGAGACCGAAGAATCGTACCAGGACCCAAAAATATCACACAAGGACCTTTAATAAAATAGAACTAGTCCAAAAGTTCACACCGGGACTCGATCGAATCGACCCCAGCACCGGAAAATTAAGAACAGGTCAGGAAAAAAATTACCCGGAGGGCATTTATACTCCGAAAGGTGCCATCGGCTGAAAAAAAAGTCCTTCGGTGGCCGCAGTGACATATTAAAGGGGCAAATGCCCCCTCCCTCCTAAGAGGGATATACTCCCAAGAATCGAGCCGAGGTCCCCAAAAGTCGCGCTGGGGCCACAAAAATTCGCGTCGGTCCACCAGAATTCGCGTAGGGGCTCCAAGTAAATACGGCGGGCCCCAGAAAACTCGCTCCGAGGCACGAAAATCTGCAACAGGAACCGCCAAGATCGCGTTGGGGTCACAGCTAAGTACAACGCACCCCGCAAACTCAAACCGGTCCCACCAAATTTCGCGCTCGGACCCACAATTCCCATCGGTAGTACCAAAAATTTGGACTGGGCATCAAAAATTACCGTCGGGGCTGCCAACAATTGGTTTCTAGGGCTCCACATAGGCACCGTGTGACCCCCAAAGTCGCATTGGTATCCGAAAAATAAAGCCGGAGCCCTCCAAAATATGGAGGGATTCCAAAAAAAAGTCCGTGTCAGGACAATGGTTCTGGAGTACCGAACATGTCATCAGATACCTTTACAAATCGCGCACGGCATCGAAAAACATACCGGAGCTGGAAGAAAATCGAGGTGAGATACAAAAACATGCCGCCAGGGACTTGAAAAATCAGGCCGGGATTCGGAATTGAAAGAAAATTCAGAAGAGATCCACAAAAATCGCGTTGAGCCCAGATAACTGGCGTTGGATCCCGGAACCACGCGCCTGGGCGCGATAAGTCGCGCTAGGACCCAGAAAAATCGCACCGAAGCCCCAAAATCGTACTGGGGCCCCACAAATATGCGTCAGAAGCCCCAAGTAAACACAGCGGGACCCTAAGAGCACAACGGGGACCGAAAATGCGACTGGCCCTCCAAAGCGCAGTCTCGCAAACAGCGACAGGGCCCGAAAACATGCGTTGAAGCCATAACTATATATACCGGGAACTCTAAAAAAACAACAACAAAAAACACCGGAAGCTCTCAAGGCACACAGGGGCCATACGACCACACAAGGGCCTGAAAAGAGGCTGGGGCCGCAAAAAGCAACATGGTCCCAAAACGAACAAAAATACCGGGCACTAAGTAAACACATCGAGATCTTTGAAAGCGCCCCGACAACTAAAAAAAATATTCGGTGCGCAAAAAAAGCAACAAACCCTAAGACGAGCAGGGGTTTCGAAAATGCGTTGGGACTCTAACAAAAATGGATTGGAGCCCTAAGACACATCCGTAGACGAAGAAATACGAAACGGGTCCAAGGAAGTACACGCAGACAGGGCCTCGGTTCGGTAGCCAACCTGGAAGCATGTTTAATCAAAAATATGAGGTGCATCAAGGCTCAGCGGGTATCCTTATTTCTTCACCATAAAATATGGGAAGTAGGGAACTAATGATCGAATTTAATTAATCGAATTTTCGCAGCGAACGCCCATACGAAGCATTTTATCACGTCAGATATGGCGCAAGTCTATCATGTGGCAGCAATTAGCAAAGCGTAGGACGCCCAGCAGAATCCGTAGCATCGCACGAAGTGTGGCGAATGCGCCGAATGCGCAAGATGGGTGTGCACGTGCACTAACGTTGGCGTCGTGGCGACCGGGCACTATGAACTGGAATGTCTGAAATTGGCAATTTTTACATTTTAAAGTGATTTGTGTAGGTGTAATTTCAGCAGTGCGAGGTGACTTATCAAGGGATACCAAAAGAATACATTCGAACAGGGTGGGGAGCTAGGTTTGAAATCCGACGAATCAGAAACGATAGTGGTAGATTAGGCCCCTCCACAGGATAATTCAGTTGATCACTAATTATTTTATTTAATAAAGTCCCCTTTGGCAAAATAGTGGTCGAAATCGGAAGACTTTATTGAGTAGTTGACCCCCTCCAAATACGTTTGCTCCCCTCCCCTTGACGCAAATATAGGTTCGTCACTGGTTCCCCAATAATTTGCAGAAACTTACGCCCATGGAGCAAAGCCAACATTTCGGTGGGAAATTCCCCCTCACAAGCATACAAAACAACACCGATGACCCATATGAAATGGGAGGAATGATGTTTTAAAATGTATTTTCTTCCTACAAAGTTGTCTTCTGTGATTACAGCCTGCATGATTAGAGCTTCCCAGCTTCAATACCTTCTCAAAGACATAATTTACAAAACGGTACAGCACAGCGATAACCATGGGCGTGACGGCGTGGAATTCGAACGTTTTGCATTATTTATGAATTGTCATTGTTACATTGTTGCATTGCCATTGATGCATTGTTGTTCAATGCTTGTTCTTGCCGTTAATTTTTTCGCGGAGGATTTATTATTTTAGCTTCTGTGCCAAGTGCCTTGCGGCCAGCACCAAATATTATTACAAAAATGAATAAATCCCTAAGATGACGATCAGAAAACCAATTCAATCCACTTCTCGTTGTCACCTTCGCGAAATTGTCGTCCTAGGACTGATAAATGATCGTTTAAGCTTGTTTATGATATCAAGCTGGTGGGAATGACTAAGAGTAGTGATGAACCTAGCTATATTCAGTTAAACTTGGTGGACATAGAAGTGGGTTGATCAATGGGAGATATCTTTAGGATATGCCCAGCACGAGCCCCACCAGCTCGCTACAATCTAGAGGCCAACGGGAAGATTCTTCTCGTCGATAAAGCATAAAGATGTTGATTTGTTTTGGCACTGACGTATTTATCCACATTTTCTTATTTATACCCTGGTATGGCTCAGTTCTCAGCGGAAAAAAAAAGATTCTTGCTTTGCGTTTTGCGTAAATGATGCACTATGCCAAGAACAAACAAGACATCAATATGAAATCATGTTCCCATTCGGGAACCATACTAAGAGACTAAAAAGCAATGGGAGGCCCTAACACAGTGGAGGCCCCCTTTCGGGGAGCAGGAGGCCCCCTATCAACATTGCCCCCCTGGAAGAATTTCGTGGCGACGCCACTGCTTTTGGGCACAAATGAGGGGCATAAAGATTCTTCTCACATTTCCATAATTCAGTGGTATTTTTCGTTTTCTCAAACATTGCCCTGGTCTTAATTTATATCAGGGTAAGTTGATCCCAGTGCATGGGCATGATGTCTGAAAATCACTGCGGGGGGGGGGCACAATACACGAAGGCAATGGGTGGTCTCAAAATGGATTTGGGGGCAGATTCCAGAGGCTCCACGCTAAAATCTGAAATTATTGGGGGGGGGGCAAAGTCAACATTTGTATGTGCGTTCTCCCAGTGGTATGCGCGGCACCTTGAACCACACAGTAACGTTTTCGGAAAAGTAGCCCATGATTACCACCACCATATCTGGTGGACGCCCTGACTTCAGGCTCTTGAGGTACACCATCAATAGATTAAGTAACGTTCTGACGCATGGACACCATTGTGGTTCGGACCCTGCGGTGTCGCCGGCAACTGAAGCTCTGTGGAGAGCAGCAGACCGTCTATCCGACGTGAGCTGGCCGCCGACGCCCGACGCGCCGCGCGCCCAGCCGCTAACGTACACAAATGTGTTGCGTAACTACTGTTCGAGTTAAGGTCCCACCACATGCATCGATGTCAAGGTGAAATGGAGCGTAGAATTCCAAAATGTGTGTTTAAAGAAAACAAGGGGGGTTATTTTTTCACAAATCGAAATGGTACACAAAATATGGTACAAAATATGGCTTTAAAATGTTAGAATATTGGTCCGGTTATATCGGCAAATGGTACCCTGGCACCCCGCAATAGTTTTCGGATGTTAGAAACCTTTCCCCGTTCCAAGGATACATCGATTTAAAAAGATCAGTATGTGATATGACTTCACGGGTGTTGATTTCTGGAAACAAAACCGCGGAGGCAAAATACATGAAGGCAATTAGCAGCCGCAAATGGATTGGGGGCACACTCCATAGGGTCCCATGGTAAAAGTTGAAATTATTGGGAGGGCGCAAAGCCAACATTGAGTGGGCAGTTTCCCCCTCAAAAGTACGCAACAACTCCCTGCGTGACGTCATGTGTTTACGTCACCGTACAGGACAAATCGCCTGGTCAGAGAGACGCACACATTTCAGAATGGTGTTCAGGGAGTAAAATAACCCTTTGGACATAACTTAAGCAAAATATGAGGGGTGAGATGTTATCGGCCGGTTCAGTCTGCGTGGAAATGAAGCCAATCATTATGTATGGCACGGCAAGTCATTCGATTATCAAGTTGTTTCGGCTCCCTCGAGATCTCGCTAACCAATGGACCAATAAAAAAATTAGTTCGGAAGCTTGCGTCATTAAGTACATGTTCATCAAAATAAAACTTCGAAATTATACAATGGCGGATGCAGTGGTAAAGAAGGGGAAGTAATGTCACTGTTTGTTTACTATAGCCCTTAGGCTTACGTTCGCATTCGATAACAATTACCGTCAATGAACTCTGCATTAATAGTGCATAGCAGGATAACCGAAGTTGTGGGATACACCTCTCGTCGGTAAAAAGTCGCTTTGTGATGAACTCATATTTCTTCAGAAATACGGAGTATATTAGTCATATTATGCCGAATGTTGTTGTACAGATGACAAAAATAATAATATCATAGGTCACGCCGGGTACACACAAATGTGTTAGCCACCTTATTTGCTTACCCTGGATCCGCCTCTGGTCAAACATATGTATCAGTTTTTGCATAAAACATATTCGAAACTTCACGCGTTCTGAATCATCAGGAACAGCCAGGCTTGTCCACGTTCTAATTACTATGAACGCTTTCCTTGTGCTTCAACATACTTAGTATGGATGCCTGCCCCTCGAAAGCTAACCTTGATTACATGCTGAAAATTGTGATATTCTTTCCCTGTCAAAATTCCCAAGAAATCAACAATGGTGAGACGGTGACTTGCTTTATTTTCGTGTTGAAGACCACTGCAAGCCCCCGCTGCCTTGCCCTGGAACCGCATCCGTCTTTAACATGCATATTTAGTAAAGGAAAATGTGCAACATATATGTGGTGGTGGTAGGTGTTAAGGACCACAGTACACCAGAAAGCAAGTAAAAAAACCTTTCCCCATCTAGCGCAACGGGAAAACCTGAAGAGCAAAAATGGGTGTGTTTTGTTCGTGCGCGTATGTTGCAAGTGACGATGTATACAGCATCATCTGCATCATCTACATCATACTTGTTACATTAGCTACATCATCTGCGTCATCACTTGCAACATATGCGCGCAAACAAACGACACCCAGACCTTCAAATTTGATTCATGATTACAAAATAGACATAGTGGAATAACTATGGAACTATGGACAATGGAATAATGATAACTACCGTGCCCAATAATATGGGCACGGTGGCTTTTTAAACAATTGTGACAAGCAACATTTTACGTTTATTATTATATTTAGTAGCATGTGCCAGATATTTCAGACCTATTTCTGGGTGCTTCAGATATTACTGATAGAATTGTATGGCATGGTTTGCTTTATGAAGTCACACATCTTTATTTTTCTAGCTACATCTACACATGGGGTCGAAGTGAAATGTTTCCCGCCTTGATGGATGTCAGGAAATCAGTTTGCAGGATGTTAACCTAGCCAACTTCCCTTTTAAGGTGTGAATAAATTGTTTTATCTCCTCCCCCAGTGTGATAGTAGTGGTCATATGCGCAACCGAAAGGTCTCGAAAACGTGGTACCAAAGTTCGAAAAGTGATTTTGGGGCGGCAGAGCGAACAATTTTCGAATTTCGGGACCTCAAAAATAAAGTGGCCGAAGTTCAATATTCTTTTTCGGAGGGTGTTTTGGTGACTTTCTGCCCCACCACATTTCGGTACCTCGGATCGCACTGATCGTGACATATTTTGTCCGTATTCCGTTTTGACCTAGCTCTTGCATGGCGGAAGATTAATATTCAAAACCGAACGTTCCATGCATTCTTGCCCTGTTTTGTCCTGAGATGAAACTGTGTATAATCTTCATCACGGTTGAAAATGGCTTGGCGCCGAAATACATCCGAGTGATCGAAGATACTTTTGAACTATTTTGTAATCTGATTATAATGCGCATAAAATCAGGAATTTTCACCACACTACTAAACATAGCGCTCAATACCGTGCTTCAAGAGATAAATACTTTTTCATTTCATTCAAGTATAATGACCGCTTAGGACTGTGAAAAAAATCAAAGTCGTTATAAAATCGATATATTGGTTAGGAAAAACATCCTTACCTATGAGGTTTTCATAGGTCAAGCATACTATGTCTGTTTTCAGGTACAATGTCAGCCCATACTATAGTGGCATCACAAACTCGATCGCATGTGCCGCTTTTACCGCCTGAAACGGTTGCTTGTTGCCATCCGATGCAACCTAACCAAATTCCACTGACAGGTCAATCCAGCAGTAATTATCCTAGAGAGGTCAGTGTGTACCGCGTGCCCTCAAGTGGCACATACTGGGTACGACAGAACACGAGATAGCGCATTATGTGGTATATACGGAAGCGTACGTCCGTTTATCGTGCTCGTAGAAATGTAGCCTATGCACATGTAACGCATTGCACACTGAATCAAACAAGCAATTTAACATCTTTTCGCCAAATAACCTCACCTGACCCGAGGACAACAAGTTCAGATTGAATAATTACTGGAATCTAATTAATGCATGCATCGACAATGCATCCATGTGCGGAACTACCGAACTGCCTGCAACCGCAATTATTCACATGGGCCCAAATATCGGACTGAAACCTCTCAACAACAAGAACAATCGGATTCATGCCATATTACTCTGAGTTGCCAGATTTTGTGCAACCTTTTGTGCAAAATATGGAAGAAAAGAACATCAACAACTCCAAAAGGTGCCCATGGGTACCCTCGCACACGATAACAGCCGCTAAAATGTATCACTGCAGACATACCACACGGTTAGATTGAACACTGTAATGAACATAAAATGAAGCAGATACAACAAGACAATGTAATTCAAACAAAGGCGGTACTCACCGGCTGCGATGTTGCAGTTTGGTTGACACCGAAACACCGGAGCACTTCCTCGACCATGGCCGCAGGGCAACACAAAGCCTAACCGACAGTGGTCGTTCGCACATCAAATGTGCCACAAATCTCCATCGCAAGCACGTTTCGCTGTCACTCAAGCACGTTTCGCTGTCACTTCGAGCACTCCAACACATAGTGATAACCCAGGCCTAGCAATGCGACCCTGATTTGTAGATATAGTGTCAGGTCTCCGCCGAACCACAACCGGAACCGTCCGTCACAACACACCGCATGCGACCTCATCTCGGCTACTGTGCAATCTGCCGTCAGCGTTTGCCGCTCGTGCTTCGAAGCTTGCGCACAAGCGCCCGAGGGCACGGCGGGACCAGTCTTCGAGGTTCACCTTTGACCCCGTCGGAAATCGTCGTCACGTGACCGTTTAACAGCCGCGCAGGGAAGTCGTCGGCTGTCTGAAGAAATATAATTCCTTCGGCATGATAATGGGAGAGTGAATCTACACGTGGCGAGTAAAGCATGAGCGCATTCGAAGTTTGCAGGGCTGTAGTTGTCTGTGAGCACCTTCTGCCCTGCCATATCCGCCACGCCATGAGGCGGAAGTTGAAATTGTCCAAAGCTGGTGAGAAAACAACAAACCTGACAAAGCGCCGATCACCCCACCAACAGTAATGGTTCCTGCTGTCATGGGAAGAACAAGGGACTGCTGATAACCAGAATGGTTATTGAAATTCGATCGGTGAAAAATGATATGTTACAGCAAGGTGGAAAGTAGAGGCGGGGCAGGTCCATGGGCGCTAATGGAGCCACACCCCCTCCACCCAACAGGCAGATTTTGCCTACTTTTGCACTAAAATAGCATGTTCGCGACACCAAGAACATTTTATGAGATAAATATTGTCGCAAATAGATCCAACGAATGCTTTTCAAATCTGATGAGTTTTAAAATATCGGAGATGTTTTTTTATATAAATGTATTCCCTAAGGCAGGCTTCAAGATCCGCTACTGCAAAGCAGTAACATAACTTCGCGATCAATCGCAAGTCAAATCCAACTCCGAAATTCTGGTGAAAAAAGGCATCGCACCCGATCCAAATCGAATCCAATCCGATCATCCGTACGGATGATCGGATTTCTATGACGTTATACTATGCAATAGGCACTGCACCTTCATTGCATGAGCAAGGGGGCCGTCACATCTTCTTGGCGGACCTCACTTAAAAGCCAACATATTAGATGTTTAGCTGAACTATAAATGCATCTCAGGTGCACGGATCAAACATGGGAACAGATACGGGCTGTTGGCTTGGAAGTCGAAGTCGCAGCCATGATAAGATCATGAAGCCAAAGATAGCTGGTGAATGCTACGAAACCGAAGTCAATGTCAACAGTGCAAAAAAATTGTGAAGCGGGAGCCGAAACCAAGTCGAAAATACGTGATCTCCCAAAGCCGAAGCCGTTGACCTCTAACGAAATGAAAGTGAGGTGAAAGTCAATCCGTCAAGTCGTGTAAATCCGAAGTTCATGATTCTAATATTTCTTGAATTGAGAAATGATAGTGATATTTAAATTCGCTCAGAGATCAATATCTTGCTCGATTATTCGAAGCAATTTCGACTTGTGGTGAGAGAAGTCCATTTGCAATTACGTGGCCGGCCACCAGTCATAGGATCCTCCTATAAATGTGCAGTAAATGATAAGTTTATCGAAGGTCAGTGATCGGACCTGGGGTGGTTGAGCAGCTTTTATTTTGGAGGTTTTATCTTAGTTTTATTTAGCTTTTATCCTTGGAGAGGCATTCCACGAAAGTACAGGACAATTCAGTAAGGATATTAGGGAGAATGCATTCCTTAATCACCTACTCACACACAGCGTTACCTAGGAATTCCGTCAAAGGGTGGGGGCAGTTCGATTTGGAGGAAACCAAGCTACCGATTAAAAAAAAATATCCCCGCATATCGACTACTATTTTTTAAAGGGTTAATTTCTTAACATGAAATAATTTGTGAGAACTTAATGTTAAGTTGGAGAACACCAGCCTACCACCACCGCTTCTAAATCACCGAGAGAAATGTATATGACGGAGAAATATATACTTGAACAGTAACTGATAATAGATGGTATATTTTATATGTTCAGTGCATAAATTTGCTGTCCTCAATTTCAGCAATGAGGTGCTTCTAATTCTTTTGTAATTAAGCATTGTTCAACAGCCCATTATTTATATTGAGTCGGCACTAGGCCATGTCTAGACATCATCATAGTTTGAGTGTTCTACCCATACGAAGGAGGTTCGAGAGTATAGAGTTCCAACCCAAGTGCGACTGGTGACAGTTGCAACTGGAAGAGATTGTTGAGTTGATGACGTTGACTCGAAGTAAAACAAAATAATGCAAATATTATAGTGGCGACAATGACAGTACCACAATCTCCAGACACGGGTCGTGACGAGATATGTGTGCCGTGTTCGCGCCTGGTGAAGGTGTGGCAAGATGTCGCGCTGACCGCTCGAGACGGCCCGGCCCCCCTCCTATTGGTGCCATTCTGTGTCATTTTAAGGCGGCCTCCTGCGAAATGGCGCGATAAATCACGGTTATGGGAGCGAGGCTCCACACGGCCGGCAGACCGGCGGCTACTGCCGACCAGCTGCGGTCGGCCGGCGGCTACTGCCGACCAGCTGTGGTCGGCCGGCGGCTACTGCCGACCAGCTGTGATCGGCCGGCGGCTACTGCCGACCAGCTGTGATCAGCCGGCGGCTACTGCCGACCAGCTGTGGTCGTCGGCGGCTACTGCCGACCAGCTGTGACCAGCCGGCCAGCTGTGGTCGGTCGGTCAGCTGTGGTCGGTCGGTCGCTGTGGTCGACCGTCGGCCACTGGCCGGCCAGTTGCGCCGACAGCTGGCCGACCAATCGGTAGCTCGCCACAGCCGACTTACCGCTCCGTTTGTCATGTTTATATTCCTCGACGAGATGTGCCTGCCCGGCCATTTCGTGTTCGGTCGGGGAGCGCCGGCGGGTGCAGACGCTCTCGTTCGCTCGGGGAGGCGGCGGGTGCAGACGCTCTTGTTCGCTCGGGGAGGCGGCGGGTGCAGACGCTCTCGTTCGCTCGGGGAGGCGGCGGGTGCAGACGCAGTCATCGCGTTCACTAATGCATTTGTTGTCTGTCATGCAGGGTGTGCCATAGGATTGGTCACATGTGGAGACCTCTCGAGATTCGAAGTGTGATCCCGCGGCAAGAATTTCCCTCTCACAGATAAAAATCAAAAACAGAATGAAAAAGGCATCGGTTGTGTTGTTTTCTCAGCCCCCTCCCCCATTGGCTGCATTGCAGTTATATTTATTTTTCTCACAAAGTAAATTTTAGTTAGGGAGGATCCACGAAGGGACCAACGTGCCCAGGGAGGATCCAGGAAGGGACCAACGTTCCCCATGGAGTATCCAGGAAGAAACCAACGAGCCCAGCCAGGATCCAGGATGGGACTAACGAGCCCTCGTTATTTTTCCTTTCTTTTTTCTTAACCTGTGTCACCACAGTACAAGGCGATACAACTGGCACCGCTGGAGCGGCCGTCATCACAACCATCGCTGGGATGTCTGCTTCGCCATGGCTTGACCCAGTGCACTGGGACAGCTGTGGCCGCTTGGGCGGTCGTCACCGCCAGGACGACCGTGGCCCTTAGGGCGGCCGTGGCCACGGGAACGACCGCCGCCGCTAAAATGGCGGTGGGAACCTTCCCATTCCTCGGCAGCACTTACGGCTCTCAAGGATATATTATCTTTGAGACTGGCCCACAGCATTCCTCGTACCCATCGCCAGTTTCCATGGACTCTTTTAGCTCTCAGGTGGCCCCGATCCCCAGGTGCCATTCCCAAAGCTCAGGGTCATCCCAGTTCACTCACTCCCTGTTGGCTCCCAGGGAGCCCATTCATCCGCCAAGGAGCCCTCTCAAACTCGCATGGGCCATTCCAAGTCCTCGACAAACCTATGCAGCTTTCAGGGTCATCCTGCAGCTCCGAGACAGGTCTCACAATTTCTAGTAAACATTTCCAGCTCTCGGAACTCTCCCGAGCTCTCAGGTGACTGTTCATCCTCAGTGTTCCTGCCAAGCCTCAGGACCACCACAGTCCGGTCCGCACTAGTTATCAGGGGACCTCAACAGCCTTTTGGGCTTGCAAGAACATTCTAGTTCGCAAACTGTCTCTCAGTATTCCTCACGACCATCGCTGGCGTTAGGGACTTTCCTGAGATTGTAGACGGCTCTATTTGTCCTCGAGCTGCTATGGGCCCTTTCTAGTTATCGACAGGTCTTGTGCTTTCAAGAACATTCTAGCTCCGAGGCTGGTCCTCGGTATTCCTCACATCAATCGTTAGCCAACAGGGAATTTGTTAATCTCTCAAGGGACCTTGCTCATCCATTAGGGAAGAATCCAAGTCTAGTGATCTCTTACTCTCACAAGATCCTCGTCATTCTGCATGACCCTCGCCTGCTTTTAGGGGCCCATCACAACCCTCAATAGTCTTATCTAGCTCTAATATCGGGGGCGTTTCAGAACTGAGATGGGCCCTCACTAGTCTTCAGCTCTTAAGGTTCCTGTTCATCCCTCATGGGAACTTTCAAACCCAAAGAGCATCCCAGCCTTCCCTGGTCCTCAGGCTGCTGTATATTCTTCAGCTGTTATGGGCCCCAGGCCCATTCAAGCTAAGACTGCTCTTTTCAGTTAGCATGGGCACTCCAGCTATCGGGCGGACCCTCTCTTGTCTTTACGGCTCTTGCCAGCCTTCAGGGTGGGTCTCCATGTTTTAAGGGTGCTTTCAACACAGGCTGTCAGATGCGCTAACACTTTTCCCTGGTTATATTTCTACCCCTCAGGACGGTCCCCTGGAGGGCCCAACGAACTCGCCAGGAACCCTCAGCTTCAACCCGGTTCGTCTCCGTAGCTCGGGGTCCTCTTTATCGGGCTGAGACCCGCTGTCAGCTCTGAGCCCCTCTCCATCAGCGTGAGCCAAAGTCAACCCAGTGGCTCTGGGCGTCCGACTCAGCGGCTCTGGACGTCCGGTCCAGGGCCCCATCCGTCGGCTCGGAGACCCTCTTCCACGTCTCATCACGACTTTCACGGCTCTATTGATGCCAACAGCTTCTGCACACATGTATTGTTGGTTCCAGTTACACAATATAGCCACAGGCCCGGACCTCACCGGACAGCCGGAGACGTCTGTGGGTACAAAAATAACACCTCCGTCATGGACTGTTCACGAACGGAGAAACGACGCGCGGTGCGCCAGCGTCAGCAAACGCAAACGGCGGCAAAGACAGGGTAACAATAAATAACTGATGGTACAAATGAGTAATAGCAGCCTCCTCCGATAACATGGCGTGCAAATTGTCACAAAACCATACCAGGCATGGTGGATATAAAGCGGAGCGACACGAGGGAAGATGAAACCCAGGGGATCGGCTAGGAAGGTGGCTGATGAGGGGCTCATCTCGACAACCGTGGAGCATTGTCAGCAGCTAGACCGCTCACATGGTGAGCAGGAACACGGGCCTGGAGGGTTATTCCGCTACACGACACGCAGGCTACGAACCTTCCTCAATGAAATGCATAGTAATCAGAATGAGACATTTGCTTGCGTCGACACGTGTCACCGGCGGCGCGCTGCGGAGTACAGAGGAGCACACGCGCGGCGGAACACCCTGGCATGTCACACTGGATGTACCACGAACGCTCCGTGACAGTGGCACAGCCGCGCGGGGCCCAGTTCCGGCCCCACCGCCCTGACGGCGGTCGACTGTCGCGTGACAGGCGCGCCGCTCACCTCGACGGCAACACTCACGCTTATCCTCGGCTCAACCGGGCATCGTCGGCGACGACGGCCGCGACACAGGCCGCGGCCGACGGTGGCAGAGCCACCCGAGCGCTATATCGTGCCTAGCACACCCCACCTCAGATGGCAAATGTCACCAGAGGTCAAAGCCGCCCGATCAGAACGAGAGGAATGCCGAGCGGGGATAACACGGGGAGCCGATAGAGGCTCCTTGGCGAGGCGACGCTCGTCGATATGGGTCTAGCCTACCTTCCATACGGAACAGGCGCCTATCGCATCACATCCTATCGTAGGACGGAGCCTCACCAGTGGTGCCTATCGTATCGCATCCCATCGTAGGGCGGGTCCGAGTCGCATCAGTGGTGCCTATCACATTATATCCTATCGTAGGGCAGGTCCGAGTCGCACCAGTGGTGCCTATCACATTACATCCTGTCATAGGGCGGGTCCGAGTCTCACCAGTGGTGCCTATCGCATTACATCCTGTCATAGGGCGGGTCCGAGTTTCACCAGTGGTGCCTATCGCATTACATCCTGTCATAGGGCGGGTCCGAGTCTCACCAGTGGTGCCTATCGCATTACATCCTGTCATATGGCGGGTCCGAGTCTCACCAGTGGTGCCTATCGCATTACATCCTGTCATAGGGCGGGTCCGAGTCTCACCAGTGGTGCCTATCGCATTACATCCTGCCATATGGCGGGTCCGAGTCTCACCAGTGGTGCCTATCGCATTACATCCTGTCATATGGCGGGTCCGAGTCTCACCAGTGGTGCCTATCGCATTACATCCTATCGTAGGGCGGGTCCGGACCTAACGAGTGGTGCGACCAACGACGGAACATCCCCCGCCCCACCATGACAACCCCGGCATGACTGACGGCCCACGCGCCCGACACATCCACCGGGTCGAGCGGCACAGTCACAGTGGCCAGGGCGCTTCGCGGCACCGCCACGGGCCACCGCCACACTTTGTACTTGATCAGACCAGAGTCGTCCGGCGGAGCTGGCTCGACGCGTCGTCGCGCGCGCGTCACTTGAGGTCCGTCTCGGGACTCTCCAGCACGAACGGCACCGGCCGCCGGAAGCCGACCTCGTCCAGCTGGCGCAGCGCGGGCCGCACGGGGCGCGGGATGCGCGACTTGGTCTGCCGGATCGAGACGCGCGTGGCGCCCGGCTGGCCCGGCTCTGGTGAGCGGATCGTCACCAGCGGCTCGCCCGGTCCGTTGGCGGCCGGCGGTGACGCCGAGCCGGGCCACGGCGCGGGTGTCTGGCTGATAACGGACACCGGCGACGACACCTGGCTGTTTGGCCACAACTCCGCGCCAGGACATACTTCACTGTTGGGCCACACCTGGGCTGTCGGCGACCCTTCATAGCTGGGCCACACCTCCGCCGCCGGCGATCCCTGATTGCTGGGCCACACCTCCGCTGTCGGCGATCCCTGATTGTTGGGCCACACCTCTGCTGTTGGCAATGCTTTACTGGGCCACACCTCCGCCGCCGGCGATCCCATATTGTTGGGCCACACATCCGCAGCCGGCGATCCCTGATTGTTGTGCCACACCTCTGCTGTTGGCAATGCTTTGCTGGGCCACACCTCCGCCGCCGGCGATCCCTGATTGTTGGACCACACCTCTGCTGTTGGCAATGCTTTGCTGGGCCACACCTCCGCAGCCGGCAACCCCTTATTGTTGGGCCACACATCCGCTGTCGGCATTGCTTTGCTGGGCCACACCTCCGCAGCCGGCGAGCCCTGATTGTTGGGCCACATTTCCGCCGCTGACGATCCCAGATTGTTGGGCCATACCTCTACTGTTGGCAATGCTTTGCTGGGCCACACCTCTGCCGCCGGCGATCTTCGACTGTTGGGCCAAACCTCCGCCGCCGCCGACACGTCAGCACTCATCCACACAGAACCGTCCGACGACTTTGGCGACACTCGCACGGCAGACGGTGCTAACGCCTCCGGCAGCACGTGTGCACCGGGCGCCGTCGGCGTCGGCGTCGCCGCCGACGCCGGGGACTCCCGGCCGAGCAGCCACACGTCACCTACCGGCGAGGCCGGCGACACCTGCGGACCCGGCCACTCCGGACTTCCCAGCGACGATGGCGACATCTGCGCAGCCAGCCACCGCGGACTGCTCGGCGACGCTGGCGACACCTGGCCGCCCGTCGGCACCAGCGACACCTGGGACGGCACGGACCGCAACGAGAGCCGGCCGGAGCCGCCGTTGGCGGTCGGCGCCGCCGCCCGACCGCTGCTGGGCGTGTACGGCACGTAGATGCACACCTTGTCGGGCGTGTCGGCGTGCCGCGGCGTGGTCGGCTCGGAGCGCGCGTGCGGCGCCGACGGCGGCGGCTCGGTCAGACGCGTCAGACTCAGATGCGACGGCCGGCGGCCCGTCGCCGGCGGCGAGCCCGGCAGCGAGCGCAGCGAGCAGCTGCTCACGTCGGCCGCCGAGGCGGACGTGGCCGCCAGACTGGTGCGCGAGCCGAGCGGCGGCAGCGACGAGAAGTCGTCTATACTAGCGTCATGCGAATTCCCCGAGGCTGAAACGGGCCGGTCGGCGGTCAGACACGACGGACGTGAGAGCGTTGGCGGACGCAGCCGCGGCGGCGGTACGGAGGGTGAGGAGTACGGCAGCTGCAGCTGTGGTACGGAGGGTGAGGGTGATGATGATGATGAATAGGGTTTTTGGGTGCATCGACCAGGGGTACGGAGGGTGAGGAGTACGACAGCTGCGGCGGTGGTACGGAGGGTGAGGAGTACGGCAGCTGCAGCGGCGGTACGGAGGGTGAGGAGTACGGCAGCTGCGGCTGTGGTACGGAGGGTGAGCCGCACGGCAGCACGTCGTCTGCGTCACAAGGTGCACGTCGATGGCCGTCAGCTCACTCACCCGCACAGTACCCACAGCTCGGTCGCTGCAGTCCCGCTGGCAACACACGCCCACAGTATCTCAACGACGAACGAGCGCCGGTGTTAGCAGCCGACAACTGATGGTCAAACCACACCTGATGCGGCAAGACCAGCCGAGCTCAGCGTGTCGCCACCGACGACATTCAAACAAAACACACGGAACGGACGCGTCAATCGATGACCTGGGGAGGAAGGCGGGTCAGTCGCCTGAACACGTTCACCAACACATCACAAACAAAACAAAAGAAACATAAAAACGCGTCACGAAACGCAAGCTCACACACATGCAGCAACCTTCCATGCCGAACGGGAGCATGCAGGAGATGGGGACATCTAGACGCTCGTTGGAACCACCAGCCGGGGTAGAAATCAGCAGGCAATCCCGAGCTATCGGCGGAGGGATAACGGTCAGCGGACGAGGGTCAGCGGACGGGGTACTGCAGTGCCGGCCAACACACAGCGAGGACGAGGGTCAGCGGACGGGGGACAGTGGTGCCGGCCAACACACAGCGAGGACGAGGGTCAGCGGACGGGGTACTGCGGTGCCGGCCAACACACAGCGAGGACGAGGGTCAGCGGACGGGGGACAGCGATGCCAGCCAACACAGTGACACCGTGAGGACGAGGGTCAGCGGACGGGGTACCGCAGCACCGGACAACACACAGCGAGGACGAGGGTCAGCGGACAGGGGACCGCGGTGCCGGCCAACACAGTGACACAGCGAGGACGAGGGTCAGCGGACAGGGGACCACGGTACCGGCCAACACAGTGACACAGCGAGGACGAGGGTCAGCGGACAGGGGACCACGGTACCGGCCAACACACGACGGCGACGGCGGAGAGGTGAGGTGAGGTGAGGTGACGTCACACCACAGCAGCCCCCTGGTGACGCGTCACGTCGGCGGGTGCGGACATCACGACACGCCACGACAGCCGGCACTGGGCCGGCGGTACCCGTACGGGCGGCCGCGTCGTCGGCAGGTGGATGCCGTTGCGGCCTGCCAGCGCCGACTGATAGTGGTAGCAGGCCAGAGTGGTCGGGTCACTGTAGCGGAACAGAGACGGTGCTGCCGCCTGGTGGTACCACGAGCCGCGCCGCACTGCAACATGCGGGCACTTCAGCCGGCGCCGTGGTCAGCGGTGGTGGGGATGGTGCTGCCGCCGCTACTGCTTCTGCTTCTGCTGCTGGTAGTGGTAGTAGTGATTGATATTAAAAAGTCGTAGGATGCAATTTATTCATAGGACGTAATAGGAGATATGGCTTCCTGCATCTCCATCTCTATCCCTCTCCCTCCCCCTCTCTCTACCTCTATCTCTGATATCTCTCTTATATCTCTTATATCTCTCATATATATATATATATATATATATATATATATATATATATATATATATATATATATATATATATATATTTTTTCTCTCGCTCTCTCTTTATATCTCTCTCCTTTAGGGAGCAGCCAGCTACTAGGGCAATAGACGCAGACAGGAGCGTCACCTAGTTTTGAACAAAGGTCTAGCAGGGAAAGAATTGGGGCACTTCGAACCTTAAATTGAACCCGCTAAGATTAGCCTTAGTGGAATAACATTGCGATTTCAGCGGATCCGAATCAAACCTTGTATATCTTAAGTACAGCATTTTATAGGAAGAACGAGTATCTTCCGCTAATGCTTTTCGAAGCAGTGCATTGTTATTACCCCATATTTATTCACATGCTACTATCACTTCAAAATGCTTGGTGAAAGGGAATCCATGGAGTCTGTTTGGCGGAAGTCGTGGCCGGTATTTGGCGGGAGTGGTGATGATGAGTGTTTGGCAGATTTGTGGCGAGTGCTTAATGACAGCGGCGAAAAGCTCACTAACTGCCACCTGTCGTCTCCGACGGAGATCAGACACGGCATAACATGCAGCTCGGAAGGCTGTCTCGAGCACTGCAGCGCCAGCCGGCACCAAGAGTCGGCGCCAAGAGAGCGAGACAGTGCGACGCCAGCCGACCCACCTTCGCCGGCCGACATCTGCGCCTCCTGCTGCCGCCGCACGATGTCCGTGATGATCTTCTCCTCGGAGGCGGCCATCTGGCGGCGGCGGCCCGTCTGCGCGTGCGCCGGCGGCGGCTCGCGCTGCAGGCCGAACGGCCGCTGCGGCAGCTCGTGGTCGGGCGGCGGCGCCGGCTGGTCCAGCCGGCCGCGGCGCAGCTCCTCGCCGCACCGCTCCAGCTCCTGCATGGCGGTGTCGTCGTCCTGGCGGAAGTCGCGCTCCAGCCGCACCTGCCCACAAGGAGGACCGGTCACAGCGCCGGCGGCGTCCGGCTGCCGCCGCCTGGCACAGGAACCGGCCCGTGTGGCGTCACAGCCGGCTTTCTACGCAACACATTGCATGTGCTCTTCTGACTGGCTGCTATGGTTATGCAGAACTTGTGTATTTATCACAGACTATGCTAATCTAGTTACAAGCGAATGTGAACGCAGCTGGCCCGAGCATGCTTTAATCACATGCAATGGGTGAGCTTGACAATATGAGCGACATAACCTCGCATAACCCGAGCCGACCGTCACGTTCCTCATTTCCTTAAAGGACTGGGAATGTCCCTTCAAACTGGAGTAGTCCCTTTAAAGCGACTGCCCTAGTTGCACAGTCGAATTTGAGCTGAATAAGTGGAACTATGGAGGAAGGTGAGCTCCTTCGGACGGCAAGTTCATCTTTTGCCAACTGGGTTCCATTGCCTCGCAATTTGCTTACTCCCAGCTACCCCGGCTGGCAGCCAGATACTTGTCGGGTTACCTCAGTTCAGCTTCCCATTACTAATATCGTTCCCCAGATTCGTTAGTGTCAGCCCATCATCTTGCGAATTGTTTCCACTACAACATCAACACGTGTACATCGTGGTGGTTAGTATCGTTCAGTAGCGGTGTTGTCCTGGAACAAAGTGAGACCTTCGGTTGGCCTGTGAGGTATTCATATATATATATATATATATATATATATATATATATATATATATATATATATATATATATATATGTATGTATGTAGGTATGTATGTATGTGTAAGGAAGCTTACATTTTTTTCGGCATGAATTTTAAATATTTTAATACCCGACCAGGCCGCAAGACGCCCGGCCAGATCCCGGCCACCTTCTCCCTCCCCTCTCATATTGCCTTGAAACACCGCCGAACCGACCATCAGTACGTGTCGCGTTCAAAGGCGGCATGAGCAAGACAGCTAAAGGCGAACCAGGGTAATCGCCTGGTACCCTCCTTCCCTCCTCGTCCAGCTGGCCACCAGAGGTGCGAAAACAAGCCGATCCAGATCAACAGAAGGGTCGGTGGCCCAGGTCTGGAACACCGTCAGCTGAGCGGAAAATTTCCAGTCTCGGCAGACCGTCCTGACGGCCCCAGGCGATTTTACAACATACCGGGCCTAAGGGGAAGAAAACAAAACACTCCCACCAATCAAGAAGAAGAACACAGTCCGGAGCCCTGGGAATGGCCAAAAGAGTGGAAGAGGCGGGGCAACAGCTCATCGAAGAAAAACTGGAAGGCAGAGAGAAAACGCGCCCACTCTCTGGGACGTTCTCTCTCGATCTCGCTCTCGCTCAGAGACACTTTCACTCGGGCAGTCTCTCACTCACGGACGGAGCTCAGGCAGCGTCGAGACGACCGAAGAGGCCAGCCGAGCAGCAAACATGTGAGTGCCATCGGTCTGCCATGCCTTCTTCCTTCTTCCAAACCGGCCTATTTTCTATCACAGCTACTTTCCCCTCAACCTAATTCATTGTTGAAAGGAGCGACCCGTATTAAGGGGGGGGGGAGGCAATTAAGACTAAATTGGATGTGATGTGTGAGGTATGTGCGACACGGCCGGTGGCGCCGACGTCGCACGCCTAGTATGGAAGGGCAGGGTATGTAGGAATGTATGGGAGATGGCGAGTAGTGTGTGTGTAAGCAGTGCGTGGGCGCAATGTGATGCGGAGTATATAAATGTAAATATATTAGATCATGTATAGAAATTATGTGATGGCCTTAGCAGAGACACGGAGCAGTTGACCAGCCATTGACGGGCAGGATTAGCGGTGAAAGGGAATACTTGGGATAAAGAAAGGGGGCATAGCTTGAAATAACGATCAGGGGTACTGTGCACACATCGGATCCTCACATCCTCTCGTGACACTGGGCTGGGTGGGTCGTGGAAATGACCATCGCTGAGCCTGATACGCCGTATGTTGAAAACTGTACGCGCAACATCCGCCTAGCAAGACCACCGGGCCAGAATGGATGGTGAAAATGATTATCGTTCGGTCTGACAGTATGCACGTTGAAAACTGTGCTAACAATATCCATGTTTTCCCCTTCCTCGTCCAAAGCGTTCGACCCTCACATTAACCGGAGCTAAAGAAGTAATATTATAGCCTAACTACCCGCCGTGGTGCAAACTAAAGTTACAAAATCCGAAGACTCTAGGGGCGCCATCCAGCTGTGCTTTCAGAGGCGTAGCCTTCGTGATGAACCAGATAGCATTGAGGTCGGATGCCGATGGCCGAGTCAGTGACCCTCCGTGGGGACTAACGGCAATGGATGACGTAAGAAATACGACCCTCCCGAAGCAACGCGGGCGTAGAAGATACCTCGGCTATCAGGTGGACGGAGGGGAGGATATTTACGTCTAGAGCAGAAATAGCGGCCGTGCCGCGGGCGCTGAGGGGTGCGCGCCGCGCTTTTCGCTTTGACCGGGTGACCAACAGCCGACAAGTAGGTGTAGATAGTACCGTGTGTACTTTCCGACACGAGGGTTTCACACATGTTTATATATGTGCCTGATATTAATTTGCCATAGAAGTAAATCTACATATAAGCGAGGCAGTCGACCTGCGAGCCGTCCTCCTATGGACTGAACGTTCCTGGGAGCGCCAGTAGCTATAATACTACCGGGGCACAGATTACTGTATTGCAGCGTCCTACCGGTGGAGATGAGGGAGGGCGCCGATGATGGCGGATGACAAGTGCCATTCAGCGCCAGAAAATATACTACCAGAACAGACCATCCAGCGCCGGTAACTACTATACTAACAGACCAGACTATCGAGCGCCAGTACTATAATACTACCAGATCAGACTATTCAGCGCCAGTAACTATAATACTACCAGGGCAGACTATCAGCGCCAGTAACTATACTACTACCAGAGCAGACTATCAGCGCCAGTAACCATAATACTACCAGAGCAGACTATCAGCACCAGTAACTATAATACTACCAGGGCAGACTATCAGCGCCAGTAACCATAATACTACCAGAGCAGACTGTTCAGCGCCGGTAGCTATACTACTAGAGCAGACTATCAGCGCCAGTAACCATAATAATACCAGAGCAGACTGTTCAGCGCCGGTAGCTATACTACTAGAGCAGACTATCAGCGCCAGTAACCATAATACTACCAAGCTAGACTTCAGCGATACTCTAGAGCAGACTATCAGCGCCAGTAACCATAATACTACCAGAGCAGACTGTTCAGCGCCGGTAGCTATACGACTAGAGCAGACTTCTCAGCGCCAGTAACCCGTCGAAACACCACCATGGCATCACATCGCAAACCTCGTTCGACCGGTCAACGCCTCTTGGGCCTTCAGCCACACACCCCACGGATCCCACGTATACCCTGTAGACGAGGTCTGGACGTTGCCCCAGGAGGTGCCGTGGCGGTAGGCACGTGCCACGGCAGGAACACGTGCCACAGGGCAGGCACATGTTGCCGTATGGACAGGTGGCCAGGAGTGGGCACACACCGTGGTATTGCTAAGTGGCATGGTAAGGACAAATGCAGGTAACAACATGGCGGGGGAAGAAAGGCAGGAGACAGGTGCCGCGTACGAGCAGATGCAGCCGGATGGAAAGGCCGATACGAGAACGCGCTGGGCAGTTGTCACCGGAAGGAGGCGGGCGCAATATGATCATAGTTGTCGACCCGCCCTGAGGCTCAAATAACCAACTAACTGACGGGAAGGAGACGCAGCACGGCTGCAGTGCCAACCTGCAGGAAGTCGAGAATGTCCTCCATCGGCAGGTGTTGCAGAGACTTCCGGTGCAACTTGAGGATCATATAGGCGCCGGTGATCAGGATCTTCTCGCCGTCCAGCAGAAAGGCGTCCCATAGCCGCAGCGCTAGGGTGAACGGAACCTGACGACACACAGCACCCGTGGTGTTACCGCCGTGACCAGCTGGTAACCATAGCAACCCGCCGAGTGCGCCATGGCGACCGACCATAGGATCCCGCAGCCATATCTGCACGCATAGGTGACAAGTGAACGCACAAGTCGTCTTGCGGCCAGTCCGCAGAATGCTGTGCAATCACGAAGGGTTGTCTTCAGAAAGAGAGGAGACTAAATGAAAAACAAGATAGCATTACACCATGAATATTTCGTCAAGCAAGTTCCATTACACAATATACATGCGTACACTTTATGACGATGCTTGTTGTGTCTACCTAAGTTGTAATTGCATCATCATCGTCAATTACTTGGTTCCACTCTGCCTTACCAAGCTCAACTTCAAAAATAGCTCATTCGGATCTAGAAATTGCATAACAGTAGGACGAATTATTACACTACTGTATTCAACTGCGTAGGCGAGATGCATGCCACTCACTCGATCTAGAAAGCACTGGAAGAACCACTTGAGCGTGTAGATACATGTGTCTATGCCATGACGGTCCAGATGCTTCTTCAGCTTTGGCAGGTACTTCTTCAGAATTTTATCATGTTGTGCCTGTAGCCTCAGTAGCTTAGGAAAGCCCTGGATGAAAAGACCTGCAACGGTGTCAGCGAGCGTCACGTAACCAGGTTACAACCAGGTCCGTACAACCCGATGAACCGGCTGTTAACGACAGCGGTACGTACTGGTAGTGCAGGTACGGACGACCCATAGCCGGTGTGACAACAGGATTGGCCGCTGGGGATGTCACTAGGGACACCGGTGTGTACGCGGGGCTGGCGTTATGTATCAGGCGTGACAGCAGAGGGATGTCACTAGGGACACCGGTGTGTACGGCGGTGCTGACGTTATGTATCAGGCGTGACAGCAGGATTGGCCGCTAGGGATGTCACTAGGGACACCGGTGTGTACGGCGGTGCGGGCGTTATGTATCAGGCGTGACAGCAGAGGGATGTCACTAGGGACACCGGTGTGTACGGCGGTGCGGGCGTTATGTATCAGGCGTGACAGCAGAGGGATGTCACTAGGGACACCGGTGTGTACGGCGGTGCTGGCGTTATGTATCAGGCGTGACAGAAGGATTGGCCGCTAGGGATGTCACTAGGGACACCGGTGTGTACGGCGGTGCTGACGTTATGTATCAGGCGTGACAGCAGAGGGATGTCACTAGGGACACCGGTGTGTACGGCGGTGCTGACGTTATGTCCGACGTGACAGCAGGATTAGCCGCTAAGGATGTCACTAGGGACACCGGTGTGTATGGCGGTGCTGGCGTTGTGTATCAGGCGTGACAGCAGAGGGATGTCACTAGGGCCACCGGTGTGTATGGCGGTGCTGGCATTATGTATCAGGCGTGACGGCAGAGGGATGTCACTAGGGACACCGGTGTGTACGGCGGTGCTGACGTTATGTATCAGGCGTGACGGCAGAGGGATGTCACTAGGGACACCGGTGTGTACGGCGGTGCTGACGTTATGTATCAGGCGTGACAGCAGAGGGACGTCACTAGGGACACCGGTGTGTACGGCGGTGCTGACGTTATGTATCAGGCGTGACAGCAGAGGGACGTCACTAGGGACACCGGTGTGTACGGCGGTGCTGACGTTATGTATCAGGCGTGACAGAAGGATTGGACCCTAGGGATGTCACTTGGGACACCGGTGTGTACGGCGGTGCTGGCGTTATGTATCAGGCGTGACAGCAGAGGGATGTCACTAGGGACACCGGTGTGTACGGCGGTGGTGACGTTATGTATCAGGCGTGACAGCAGAGGGATGTCACTAGGGACACCGGTGTGTACGGCGGTGCTGACGTTATGTATCAGGCGTGACAGCAGAGGGACGTCACTAGGGACACCGGTGTGTACGGCGGTGCTGGCGTTATGTATCAGGCGTGACAACAGGATTGGCCGCTAGGGATGTCACTAGGGACACCGGTGTGTACGGCGGTGCTGACGTTATGTATCAGGCGTGACAGCAGAGGGATGTCACTAGGGACACCGGTGTGTACGGCGGTGCTGACGTTATGTATCAGGCGTGACAGCAGGATTAGCCGCTAAGGATGTCACTAGGGCCACCGGTGTGTACGGCGGTGCTGGCGTTGTGTATCAGGCGTGACAGCAGAGGGATGTCACTAGGGCCACCGGTGTGTATGGCGGTGCTGGCGTTATGTATCAGGCGTGACGGCAGAGGGATGTCACTAGGGACACCGGTGTGTACGGCGGTGCTGACGTTCTGTATCAGGCGTGACGGCAGAGGGATGTCACTAGGGACACCGGTGTGTACGGAGGTGCTGACGTTATGTATCAGGCGTGACGGCAGAGGGATGTCACTAGGGACACCGGTGTGTACGGCGGTGCTGACGTTATGTATCAGGCGTGACAGCAGAGGGACGTCACTAGGGACACCGGTGTGTACGGCGGTGCTGACGTTATGTATCAGGCGTGACAGCAGAGGGACGTCACTAGGGACACCGGTGTGTACGGCGGTGCTGACGTTATGTATCAGGCGTGACAGAAGGATTGGCCCCTAGGGATGTCACTTGGGACACCGGTGTGTACGGCGGTGCTGGCGTTATGTATCAGGCGTGACAGCAGAGGGATGTCACTAGGGACACCGGTGTGTACGGCGGTGGTGACGTTATGTATCAGGCGTGACAACAGGATTGGCCGCTAGGGATGTCACTAGGGACACCGGTGTGTACAGCGGTGCTGGCGTTATGTATCAGGCGTGACAGCAGAGGGATGTCACTAGGGACACCGGTGTGTACGGCGGTGGTGACGTTATGTATCAGGCGTGACAACAGGATTGGCCGCTAGGGATGTCACTAGGGACACCGGTGTGTACGGCGGTGCTGGCGTTATGTATCAGGCGTGACAGCAGAGGGATGTCACTAGGGACACCGGTGTGTACGGCGGTGCTGGCGTTATGTATCAGGCGTGACAGCAGGATTGGCCGCTAGGGATGTCACTAGGGACACCGGTGTGTACGGCGGTGCTGACGTTATGTATCAGGCGTGACAGCAGGATTGACCGCTAGGGATGTCACTAGGGACACCGGTGTGTATGGCGGTGCTGGCGTTATGTATCAGGCGTGACAGCAGGATTGGCCGCTAGGGATGTCACAAGGGACACCGGTGTGTACGGCGGTGCTGGCGTTATGTATCAGGCGTGACAGCAGGATTGGCCGCTAGGGATGTCACAAGGGACACCGGTGTGTACGGCGGTGCTGGCGTTATGCATCCGGTGTGTCAGCAGGATTACGCGCTGGAGATGTTCTGATCGGTGATTCCAACAAACACGTGGAGCACCGACAACGAGAAGCACTGCGGCACTATACACCTCAAACAGTTAACGCGCTCTAAGGTCACAGCCAGGCCCAGCAACTAATGGCCTCCGCTCTATCCCGAAGTAAAAATGGCCGGCTGGCAGCGGAATGAAAGAGAAACTGCATGCATTGTAGTAGAAAACAACCGGGTAAATGTAGACCAATATCTTTTATATTTCATAATACATTGTACGACAATCGCCAGCATTATGAGGCATCAGCATAACGAACGATTTCAGGACAGGCAGGAGGACTCACTATAAAGTAATTAATAATAACACCACATATCGAGATTGCCTTGTGGTTTGTGGCTTTAGAGCGCTCCAACTACGGGGTCATTATATGTCCATGATGTTGATACAGCCCAAACGTCCTTCCACAGGCATGGGAACCGACGTACACCTACATCAACGCAATACGTTTTTAAAACTATAAAAATAACAATTGTTGACTTTTATGAGACCAACAGGCTGATATTAGATCTGTCAAGCAGTATTATTCAGTCCGCCAACGAAAAGAGTGGGGAGGATAATAATCCGGAGAGAGTATGATGCTCTGAATGACGACAATCCATGACCGGGTTCTTCCAACTAAACTGATGTCGAGATAGGGAATCCAGACAACACCTTGGCCTCAAAACATGACCCCGGTCGAGGCTTGGCTTCCCCTCTACCATCAGGTGTGCGTGTCGTGCAGTAGAGACAGCGGTAGCACGCACAGCCGGCTGCCTGCCGCACCGTCACCGCCCGCCAGTACCATCTCACCGTGCATGTTGTACAGCTTCCCGGTCATCAGCACGGAGAGCGCCCAGAACGCGTCCTCCTCGTTCAGGTACATGAGCAGGAGGGCGGCGATCTGCGACATGCCCTGACAGTAGCCCAGCTCCGTGTTGTACACGGAGTACGCCGCTGCAACAGATCGGACCGATCTGCGACGTGCTCTTTCAGTAGCCCAGCTCCGTGTTGTACACGGAGTTCGTCGCTACAACACATCACACATTGTACACACAGTATGCCTCTTTAACACATTGCACAGACAGTACGCCGCTGAAAACGAACATCGCAATGTCCTGAATGGCCACGCATGTGTATTGCTACTTCCAACATCCTGAATGGTCACGCATGTATACCGCTACTTCCAACGTCCTGAATGGCCACGCATGGATACCGCTACTTCCAACGTCCTAAATGGCCACGCATGTATACCGCTGCTTCTAACGTCCTGAATGGCCACGCACGAATACCGCTACTTCCAACGCAAGGAATGGTTGCACGAATCCAGTGTTGTACTGTGGACATATCGTGGCATGAAGACCACAAACCCAGCGCCGTGCTGTCGCCTTACGCTACTGCTGCGCTACAGACCACGCCTCCGCACCCGCAGCCGGACAGCCGGACAGCCGGACACACAACATGACGTCAGCACACAGCGCACCGTGACGTCACCGACCACCTCGCCACAGCGAGATGTGGCCGCCGGACATCAGCGACCACGCCCGGGACGGCCGGACGGCGCCCGAGCTCTGCCTGCCACAACATGACGTCAGCACACAGCGCACCGTGACGTCACCGACCACCTCGCCACAGCGAGATGTGGCCGCCGGACATCAGCGACCACGCCCGAGGAAGAGCGACACACGACGGCGCCCGAGCTCTGCCTGCGGCCGGACGACAGCCGGCCCCCAGACAGACGACCGCCAGACCGCCGCCGGAGCGCTTAATGGACGCCAACCGGGAGAGTCAATGTGTCGGTAAATGGACGTCCGGGACACCACCGACAGCCAACGAATCCAGCACTCGCGAGTGCTGATTCAGCGCGTGATACCCCGACTCAGTATGTGATACAACGATCCGAAGAGCGGTGCAGCGATCCGTGACGTGACAAACTGATGCGGGTGCTGCTGATGCCAATGCTGTCAATCAGGCGATTAATGCTGCATATCTAGGTTCGCTGCGGTACCAAACTTGAGAACATATCTATGACACATATGACGATGCTGATATTTTTATGTCCCAGGTCAATGGGTCACAACGTACAGGTTATCAACATTTTGAGGTCACAGAAATTTCATATATAATTTTGCTATTCATCTTTTGAATGATATTAATTAGCTTACCGAACATATGATTTGAAAGTGAAAAATATACCCAATGCAATACAATAAGTGCGATCTTCTGAAACCAACTATTGACCTCGTAACTCCGTAACACTTCATTTGACCTCTTCACTCTCTAAAAAAGCATCGTTATTTTTTAAATAATGGGTATCCAATTAATTGCCTAACTGATGACGTAAATACTTCTATTTGTAAGACTCCATAATGGGTCACAGAGGTCAAATGTCAGGACCTGGCATGAGCTGCAGATAGGCGCATGGGCACAAGGCACATGGTTGCAACTTATCAAATAACTACACCCTTCATACCCCATATAGTCCACTTAATAATCATATCGCCGCCGAACTGCTGATGCTGCATAATGCATTCTGTTGAACCTGCAACTGTACAGGTGGCCGCCCACGTGCCACACCGAACCCTCGCGTCGCTGTGTGGCGCGTGTCACTGACCAAGCACGTGGAAGAGCGCCTGCTGCTGGATGCCGTATCGCTCCCGGAACATGATGTGGTCGCGGTAGGTGCGGTTCACGTCCAGGTCAATCTGACGCACCTCGGGCGACCAGCGGCGCGCGCGACTCTTCATCTCCTGACACGGGGAAACACGGTCAGACCGTCAGTCGGCAGGGGTTGTGTCGTCACTATGGTACACACTTCCGCGGCAGACGTGCGCGACTCTTCATCTCCTGACACGGGGAAACACGGTCAGACCGTCAGTCGGCAGGGGTTGTGTCGTCACTATGGTACACACTTCCGCGGCAGACGTGCGCGACTCTTCATCTCCTGACACGGGGAACACGGTCAGACCGTCAGACGGCAGGGGTTGTGTCGTCACTATGGTACACACTTCCGCGGCAGACGTGCGCGACTCTTCATCTCCTGACACGGGGAACACGGTCAGACCGTCAGACGGCAGGGGTTGTGTCGTCACTATGGTACACACTTCCGCGGCAGACGTGCGCGACTCTTCATCTCCTGACACGGGGAACACGGTCAGACCGTCAGACGGCAGGGGTTGTGTCGTCACTATGGTACACACTTCCGCGGCAGACGTGCGCGACTCTTCATCTCCTGACACGGGGAAACACGGTCAGACCGTCAGTCGGCAGGGGTTGTGTCGTCACTATGGTACACACTTCCGCGGCAGACGTGCGCGACTCTTCATCTCCTGACACGGGGAAACACGGTCAGACCGTCAGTCGGCAGGGGTTGTGTCGTCACTATGGTACACACTTCCGCGGCAGACGTGCGCGACTCTTCATCTCCTGACACGGGAAACACGGTCAGACTGTCAGTCGACAGGGGTTGTGTCGTCACTATGGTACACACTTCCGCGGCAGACGTGCGCGACTCTTCATCTCCTGACACGGGGAAACACGGTCAGACTGTCAGTCGACAGGGGGGTTGTGTCGTCACTATGGTACACACTTCCGCGGCAGACGTGCGCGACTCTTCATCTCCTGACACGGGGAAACACGGTCAGACCGTCAGACGGCAGGGGTTGTGTCGTCACTATGGTACACACTTCCGCGGCAGACGTGCGCGACTCTTCATCTCCTGACACGGGGAAACACGGTCAGACCGTCAGACGGCAGGGGTTGTGTCGTCACCAATGTACACAGCACGCACTTCCGCGGCGGACGCGCCACCGTGTTGTATTTTAAACAGTAGTTACTCGTTAATCCGTCATAGCGGGACACGAGCTTCGCGGAATCGTACTACGTAGACATTATATACTGTGGCAGGAAAACGTATTTGCATTTTGCTTGCATTTTGCTTTCCTGTGCTTCATCTCACGAGGGAATAGCACGTGGGCCTTTCCAGCTCCAAATACGTTCTGAAATAAGACTATTGGGAGTGCTGGCGATGAACACGCCGGCGGCCAGCCTGGTTGCGCTTTTAAGGCTCGCAGTGCGATATAATTTTATATTCCTCGCGCTGCGGAGGTGGAAGAATGTCTAACCCTCTGCTAGAAAACTTAGTAAACTATTGCTCTAAACAAACTAGAGATGCCGTAAACGGCATGATGTAGCTCCACCCTTGAACTTCAGTTACCCGAAACATTCTTCACTATCTATTTTGGTTGATCTCCTAGGCCAGGTCAAACAGGTCAATGTCGAGGTGCAGTCGGTCACCCATCTTTGCGGTAGCTTTCGGATCCTGATCGAAAAATAGATACGATTTTGCGCCTCAATGTTGATAATATGCAAACTGAAGATCAATACTCATGATGGGTGCAAAGGTGAAGGTCACCGATCCCGTCAAGGTTAAATACCTGGAGATGTGATGAATTGTTCAAGAAGATAATATTCGCAATAGATGGCGGTGAGCAAATGGTAGCTAGTAGAACTGAAGCAAAACCAAATGTTTGCCACCCTTATTGATAATGGGAAAAATGATGGGATATTTCTCAAAATGTCTCCCTCCCCATCCCCCCCAAAAAAGACTAGGTATCCCAGTCATACCAGAAATGAACTCTAACTCGATGTGCAGAATTCCTATGGCTTAGCTATTTTTCGCAATAGTCCGTATTGTAGCCTCTAGAGAGCCTGTAACAAGTGTATCCTCGGGACATTTCAGGTCAAAACTCAGTGACCTGGTTGGTTATTAGTTTTACGACACATCGACCGTTGAGTCATGTAGCGTCGCCAATCTCTCACGTCGATTGGCCTCCGGCGAAGAGTAGCGACAGGTGAGACTCGAACCCACAACCTTTCGATTGTGAGACGGGCAACTTACCCCTAGACTACTCGTCCAATCTGGGGGTAAGTTGCCAGACTCACAATCGAGAGATTGTGGGTTCGAGTCTCACCTGTCGCTACTTTTCACCCGCGGCCAATCGGCGTGAGAGATTGGCGACGCTATATGACTGAACGGTCGAAGTATCGTAAAACCAACAACCAACCAAACTCAGTGACCTGACCAGATATTAACGGCAAACTTTGAATACGTTGAGAGGACGTAATTTTCCGACACATATCAGGAAAAATATACTGGTTGCAAAGCTATACACACAAAAACATGTTCATAGCGTAAACCTTCATTTGACCTAGTGAACATAGATGTGGTGACATTTTGCATTTTGGCATTTCTTCATCATTTGTCCATACACTGATATTTCACTTCTGACTTCTCTTGTATGGTTTGTTGATGAAACATTTCTGAATTTAAATCAAAACATCGTATTGAGACGAGGTATTGACCTGACTTTAACCCGCCCTAGTTCCGTGTCTAAATAAAACTGGAACTCAGTTTCTTTATTAAATGTGCGCTCATCAATTGTCGGAAAGCTTGCTAAACTGCAAAGCAATATAATGAACGGTTCAAAGGTTGGCTCAGGAAATAATTGGGGAGGTGGTCAAAATGTCCTCGCATTCCGAGGGTTAAGCTGACCCGGTTTGACAAAATCAGTGAGATCAAGCTCTAAGATAGCATGACCAATTTATAAGTTTACTGGAGCACAAATAAAAACGGGAGCACTTGTGATATTCTGGATAAGGGAAGTACGGCCAGAAACATTTGCGTCTAAAGGAAGTATAAATATGTCATCGTGGGTCAACGTAATCGTTTGTATTAAATGAGGCTTAACGTTCTGCAACCGCCCTACACAGCCGAATAATTCGGGAATATCCAGTTCAGTAGACCCGATATTTTCGAACACTGATGCACATTGGATGAACATCGCGAGGGATTACGCAGTCGCTCTCATCAGAAGCAGATGATACATCACGCGTCCAAATGATTCCCAGCAGCGTGTGCTGGCCACTGCTGATCCGGTGGACCGTCACGTTGCACCTTCCGCGGCCGCCACGGGTACACCGGCTCCTCCCACATGCTGCGCACGTGCCGGTACCGAGCCCCGGCACTGCCGTACGCGCCACGTAGTGCCGCACCACGTCCCCCTACTGTGGCGGCCGTGACGCCACGTAGTGCCGCACCACATGTCCACATATTGTGGCGGCCGTGACGCCACGTAGTGCCGCACCACGTCCCCCTACTGTGGCGGCCGTGACGCCACGTAGTGCCGCACCACATGTCCCCCTATTGTGGCGGCCGTGACGCCACGTAGTGCCGCACCACATGTCCCCTATTGTGGCGGCCGTGACGCCACGTAGTGCCGCACCACATGTCCCCCTATTGTGGCGGCCGTGACGCCACGTAGTGCCGCACCACATGTCCCCCTATTGTGGCGGCCGTGACGCCACGTAGTGCCGCACCACATGTCCCCCTATTGTGGCGGCCGTGACGCCACGTAGTGCCGCACCACATGTCCCCTATTGTGGTGGCCGTGACGCCACGTAGTGCCGCACCACATGTCCCCTATTGTGGTGGCCGTGACGCCACGTAGTGCCGCACCACATGTCCCCTGTTGTGGAGGCCGTGACGCCACGTAGTGCCGCACCACATGTCCCCATATTGTGGCGGCCGTGACGCCACGTAGTGCCGCACCACATATCCACATATTGTGGCGGCCGTGACGCCACGTAGTGCCGCACCACATGTCGACCTATTGGTGGCCGGCCTAGTGCCGCCACATGTCCCCTATTGTGGCGGCCGTGACGCCACGTAGTGCCGCACCACATGTCCCCTATTGTGGTGGCCGTGACGCCACGTAGTGCCGCACCACATGTCCCCCTGTTGTGGAGGCCGTGACGCCACGTAGTGCCGCACCACATGTCCCCCTATTGTGGCGGCCGTGACGCCACGTAGTGCCGCACCACATGTCCCCCTATTGTGGCGGCCGTGACGCCACGTAGTGCCGCACCACATGTCCCCCTATTGTGGCGGCCGTGACGCCACGTAGTGCCGCACCACATGTCCCCTATTGTGGCGGCCGTGACGCCACGTAGTGCCGCACCACATGTCCCCCTATTGTGGCGGCCGTGACGCCACGTAGTGCCGCACCACATGTCCACATATTGTGGCGGCCGTGACGCCTTGACCAGCCACTATCGCCGGCCAGCGCCGGGTGTGACCTCAGCGTGTCATTACCACAGCCGACTCGCCGCTGCCAGGCCCGCACGGTCCACCACAGCCTCAGCAGGAGCACGCACACGGCCCAGACCACGTCGGGGTGGCGCCACCACAGCCTCAGCAGGAGCACGCACACGGCCCAGACCACGTCGGGGTGGCGCCACCACAGCCTCAGCAGGAGCACGCACACGGCCCAGACCACGTCGGGGTGGCGCCACCACAGCCTCGGGACGCACACGTCCCAGACCACGTCGGGGTGGCGCCACCACAGCCCCAGCAGGAGCACGCACACGGCCCAGACCACGTCGGGGTGGCGCCACCACAGCCTCGGGCACGACACGTCCCGCCACGTCGGGGCGGCTCCACCCGCCTCGGAGGGCACGCCGTCCCGACCACGTCGGGTGCACCGCAGCCTCAGCGGGCACACACACGTCCCCCGGCGGCGCCACCGGCGGGCACGCACGACCCAGACCACGTCGGGGTGGCGCCACCACAGCCTCAGCAGGAGCACGCACACGGCCCAGACTACGTCGGGGTGGCGCCACCACAGCCTCAGCAGGAGCACGCACACGGCCCAGACCACGTGGGTGGCGCTCCGCGGCAGCCACGGACTACGTCGGGGCGGCGCCACCACAGCCTCAGCAGGAGCACGCACACGGCCCAGACCACGTCGGGGTGGCGCCACCACAGCCTCAGGAGCACGCACACGTCCCAGACCACGTCGGGGCGGCGCCACCACAGCCTCAGCAGGAGCACGCACACGGCCCAGACCACGTCGGGGTGGCGCCACCACAGCCTCGGGCACGCACGTCCCAGACCACGTCGGGTGGCTCCACCACATCCTCAGCAGGAGCACGCACACGGCCCAGACCACGTCGGGGTGGCGCCACCACAGCCTCAGCAGGAGCACGCACACGGCCCAGACCACGTCGGGGTGGCACCACCACAGCCTCAGCAGGAGCACGCACACGGCCCAGACCACGTCGGGGCGGCGCAACCGAGTTATTCAGCAGCGCTGGCGTCGCTGGCGTTTGGGCGGCATCTCAAACGCCAGCGGCCGGCCGACTTCACGCAGCCACTTGCAACTTTGCGAGATCGATGTCGCCCTCAAACGTGTTAGATCGATGATTGTTCGGAGTCGCCCGGGGAAAGGTTCGGCACGGGATCGTCCGATGGCGGAGAGTGACACTTGCGACGTCTGTGGCGAGGCGTCGGCTCGACTCCGCTCGGTGTTCGGTCAGACAACGCCGGCTAGAGACCGGACGAGGCTACCGCATGAGCTACGCTGGCCGCCGCAGTCGCGCAAATGGATGGAAGATTGGCTGCCTAACCCACCCGCTAGTTAGTTATTGCAGTTTGGGTGCGCATGGACTGCATGGATCATACAGCGCCCATACACCTGTCTTTCACATAGAGCAGCACGTGACGTCAGCCGACACGAGTTGCATGCCACGGCGTCGAACGCGTCCTGTGCTGCACGGCACTGTCGGACTATCATGTTATTAACGCTGGCCGGGTGGTCGGCAAATCCACCTTCGCCGGGCCGCAGGCGCTTGAAAGCCCTCCCCACGCACTAACGTCCGATCGATGTAAGCTAGGATAACATGCAAAATACCGTTGGAAAGCTCTGGCCGTGGAAAGCCGAGGAACAAATTACATTTGCATTTTGACCGATAATGAGGTCACCGAAGGTCACATTAGATCAATAAACGGACCAATAAATACAGTTTTCAGTAATCATAGGGGCCACAGATTCCATCTGTGTCAAGCCTATAAAGGGAAGATACCATAAGGCAAGAAAACAGATTGAAACATCTTGATCAATGATACATCCTGAGTTAAGAAACTATCTACCATAGTGTGTTACAATGACCAGTCTCATCAGCATCACATACATGAAGAAAGGCACTGAATCACAACCATGTGCACCTGTTACTAGCATAAATCCCCATTTATAAGCATGATTTATAGGCATTTGTAGGCACCTACTAGCATCAACCCCATTTCAACATCGCAATTCCCATCCTCTTACTGAACAATTTAGAACTAAAAAGAAACTATTCGACCAGCAATAACTTGTCCATCTTATTTCAAAATTCATCCAACAAGAGACCCCTCAAAACATCACCAGGCACCAGGTTCCATTGATCAACCACCATTTGACTGAAAACTCGACGGCGAACTGCCCTACATCTTGACTAGTGTAACCCGAAATGATGACCAGTATGCGACACCAAAAATAGAAGAGCATCCCCCAGTTAGTTAGTTAGTTATTTGGGCTTTAGGACACATTGACTTCATTGGTCACGTAGCGCCCATAACAGCAAGCTATTTACGCTTCGATATATTGCATATGCTAGCTAAACTTCACAGGTTACTGCTATTCCGTTTTCATAGTAATAAACAGCACATCAAATATGTAATAGCATAATTAAACCTTTTCAGTATGGTGCATATACTACTGAAAATGATACCTCGGCGAGGCAATCAAAAAGTTTCCCCGATTGGACAACACCCGAGTCGTCGCCTAAAACTGCACTGAGTGACAGTGAGTGAACACGCCCAAAGTGACTTCTATGCTCCTCTTCATAGCCGGGGCAGGAGAGCAGGACATGACGCACAGATAGTCATGCGTGACATTTCGGGCAGCGTGGTAATTCATTACCAGTTAGCAAGTACGCGTGAGTGGCATATGTGTGCCCTATTCTCAAGCGGCACAACGCTACTTCGTGTCGCCTATTCATACGCGAGCACGAATTCCAATTTTCGAGACGATGCTTGATCGCTCTCAACTTATTATCAGGTAGTGCGTTCCAAGAAGCTTGCCACTGTGAAAGAGCGAAAGAAATTGACGTTACGTAACCGTTTTACTACCTTAAATATCTCCATCATATCTAAACCCCCTTAATATCCCATACTTGAGTAAGTAGATATCTAATCTCATGCCTCTCATCGTATTTTAAACTTCTTAGTCCACTGATAAGCTTAGCAGCTTTGCGCTACATAAATCCTTGCATACCTATATATATCTTTATAATTGAGGGCTGGAAACCTCTGCACAATATTCGAAGTGAAGTGTCACGTAGGAAGAAGTTTTTTATTCGTAACTTCCTTGCTTTGATATTTAACCCTCATATTAATTATTCGACGCATCATAACTGCCTTGTTCCTTGTTCGGTTACATTGGTTTTTGTCTGCCTTAAGGTTGAAACTAACACGACTAAATATTTTTATTCTTCAGTGACATTCTTCGAGTTCACTGCCTCCCACTGAGTGCCCAACGTCCTGATCCCAGATGCATAACGTTAGACATATCATAGTTGAAAGACATCTGCGATTGATGAGCACACTTCCTTATGTCCTTTAAGTCTGGTTGAATACTACTATACTCATCAGTATTGTTAGCCATTCCTACCAGCTTGATATAACAAATAAATCCAAACACCCTATTGCTTAGCCCTCCCTCAATGTTGTTCACAAGGATCATCAACATGAGAAGGGGACCTAGAACCCCTATAACGGAGTATTATGCCACCCCACTCAGAGCACCCTTCCATCCCGATTTGCATCCATTTAATATTACCCTTTGTTTCCTCTTCTTCAACCATACCTCAATCCAGCCTAGAACTTCTCCATCAATCCCGTGCTGCTCCAGCTGATGAATTAGACGTTCCTGCGGAACTTTATCAAAAACTTTGCTAAAGTCTAATCATTTATCCTGTTTCTGTTGGCAATTTCCCTAGTTACACACTCCATAAATTTCAGAAGGTTAGCAAAGGAATATCTCCCAGGTAGAAATCCATGCTGAGTACCCCTAAAAGGCTATGCCTATCCAGATGCGTTACGCGCCAAGCGCAGACATTTCACTGTTGGCGCCGCGGTGCGGCCGGAGTAAAAACCTCAGAAAAGCATGAAAATTAAAGCATATTTTGAAGAAAAAAACACCCAGTAATGAATGAGTAGATGCCACCGCCTCATGTCGGATAAGCTTCATAGCCATATCCGAATTTTTTTTACGCGGAAATTAATCGTTGAAGTTTGAACACCGCTACTATTTCAAACAAACATGGAATACATTCCACTAGTTTACCTAGTTAGTTAGTTTGCCTACACATGTCTGTGTGCAAAACCCATGCTATGGTGGATTGAGATGCTCGATACCTGTCTGCTGATGTGCGTTTTATTATCCTTTTGCACAATTTGGGCGCGGCACTTTGGGTTTGTTTGCAACACCCGGCGTCATTTTACGCTCCAACTGGCGATATTTTGCCACAACAACCACAATTAACCTGCATGGCTAGAAAAACCCCGTGCTCCGAGCATATCGGGCATCTTATTACCTGTCTGCTGAGCTACATTTCACTACCCTTTTGAAAAAATTTCGGCGCGGCATTTTGCGTTTATCTGCCATGTCCTCATTAACATTGCGTCTGTCGATTAACGGTGCCGGAATATTCACCTTCACAAGTTTGTTTTCCAGCAACTTACAAACTAGTGAGGTTAACCTAACCGGCCTCTAATTTCCTGTAATTTTCTGGCTTGCAAAGGGGCTGCATTACGCGAAGGCTCACGTAATACCAAATATTGTGTTGACGTATGTTAGTTATTTGAGTTTAAGGGCGCTTCGACCAAAAGTGTGATCATTTACCGCCCGTTTGCATTGACGCACCACAGAATATTAATACCTCCTTTGGACGCAAATGGCCGCCGGCGTGCCTTCCGTTCTCCTGAATATCACTGAATATCCTGAAGTGCTCCTCTTCTTCAATTGTGCTTCAGCAATCATATGAATCAGTCATGCCATTGTGGTGCTTAATCGTAGTGGTTTGATACCTCTAAGTCAGCTCAACCCTCGCCGTTTGGGGTGGTTTCATTTTTACCCCCTAAGGTGTTTTTTTCTGAGCCAATCCCTGAACCGTTCAAGACACTGCTTTGAAGTTTGGAATGCCTTCCAACAATTGATGAGCGCAGATTGTATTACAAATGAGTTCCAGTCACTCATGATATCACATCCCTATAGCGGGTCTGTCCGATCTCGACCTCGTCTCAATTTGGCTTGTATACATTTTTCATCAACAAGTCATACGAGATAAGATAAAAAAATGAAATATGGGTGTATAGATAGCTGATACAATACAAAAATAGAAAATGTGAACTCAGGCCAGGTCGCTAATTCAAATAATGTTTATACTAGAAACATGTTTTTTGGTGTATAACTTTGTAACAATTACATTTTTTGTTGTTATAAAACCTGAATGTATGTGGTGACAAACTACGACCACTAATCGTATTCAAAGCTTGACGTCACTATCTGATCAGGTTGCTGAGATATGACCTGAAATGTGTCGAGAGCACACGTATTACAGGCGCTGTGGAGGCTTCCCCACCCGGACACACGTCATGGCGCCGCCCCAAGGTCACCGAACCGGCGACGTACCGGTCGGTCCGTTTGGTGCGATGTGGACCGTGTGGACCATGTGGACCATGTGGACTATGTGAACCATGTGGACTATGTGGACCATGTGGACCATGTGGACCATGTGAACCATGTGGACTATGTGGACCATGTGGACCATGTGGACCATGTGGACCATGTGGACCATATGGACCTGTGGACCATATGGACCATGTGGACTATGTGAACCATGTTGAGTATGTGAACCATGCGGATCATGTGGACCATGTGGACCATGTGGACTATGTGGACCATGTGAACCATGTGGACCATGTGGACCATGTAGACCATGTGGACTATGTGGACCATGTTGACCATGCGGACCATGTGGACCAGCCCCTTCCCCTCCTCCCGCGAGATACCCGGGCCAAACAGGCGCTCTGACCCAAAGCTGTAACCAGCACCGTACAGTGAGGGGGAGGGGAGGGCTCATCGCTCCAGGATTCCGCCGACCCCAGGTGGCGGATCGACGGAGCGTGAGACTCACACGAGCGGAACGGACGCCTAAGCCAGGGGGTTTGGCCTACCCACGTGGGCTACTGACGTGGGCTACTGACGTGGCCTACCGACGTGAGACTCACACGAGCGGAACGGACGCCTAAGCCAGGGGGTTTGGCCTACCCACGTGGGCTACTGACGTGGGCTACTGACGTGAGACTCACGAGCGGAACGGACGCCTAGGCCAGGGGGTTTGGCCTACCGACGTGGGCTACTGACGTGGGTAATGAGCGAGATAGATACGGCATTAGACGAAGGACGGGATGGGCTGAGGAATGGATGGGGACTACGAAGAGCCCCAGAAATAATTCCGTGCTTTTACATCCCTTATCGCAGCGGCTGTGATACCCTGAGGGAACGCCGATCCCCGGCGAGCCGAGTAACGATGGCTGACCCGGCTGCGGGAGCGTAGAATATTTTAGAAGCTATGTAGAGCAAGGATCTGGAGTTATATTTATACAGGGTACATACTTCAAATGCTGCCAAGAGCCGTGTAGAGTAAACAGTGATCAGCTTGATGTCGCACCATGTCCTGTGACATTGGGTTACCCGTACACAACCAGACTCGATGTCATGGGGTGTTTTCCTGTGACATTGCGCTGGACCATTGAAGTTGTTACTGATGCGACACTGATCAGAACATCACATACAGTGCGATACTGAAAGCATCTGAGTAATTTATGCTGTCCCTCGCCGGGTCGGGGAATGAGGGTGGTGGTGGGTGGGGGGGCTCTCGAAAGCCCATATCACCTCAGGCTTTCCCGGATAGCGGCCTAATGAGTAAACGCAGAGGCACGAAATCTTCAGTATCTTCTTATATATTTGATTCACTTATCTCGTACAAATGCTCGGTCAAGGTCATCAAAGATGGTTCGCCTGGAACGGGTGAAAGAGGGCAATGTCCCAAAATCTCCAAAGTGCCGCCATTCGGAGTGGTTGCAACATATGAACACCAAACTGATGTTTTCATCATAGTAGGTCAACATACAGGCCTCGACTTAAATCCATGGAAATGGTTTTAAAAAGGTAGAGCTTGTTTTCTTCAATATTCTTGTTCCAAGAACTAATATATATAAATGTATACTTATTTATCATTTTTAAAAGGGGCCATGACCGGATAGGTCAGGCTAGGTCACAATCAGTCTTCACAATCAAGCTTCAAAACCAGCTTCCGAACTATGGATGTTAAAGATACAGGGAAATGCTATTGGCAAGCCAATATATACTTGAGCTCAAAGCGAAGATTATTTCATTTTCGGCTATGCCGAGGTTCTTAAAGGTCATGATATGTCAACCCAGTGACAGCGCCTTTACATTGGGTTGGTTGGTTGGTTGTTGGAGTTTAGGGGCGCATCGACTGCGTCATGGGAATTACATGGAAAATGTAACTAAATACACGTCTGTCTCGTTTTTTTCCTCAACAGTACCACTCAAGCAGCAAAATGCGTGCATATGTCTGACATCCGAGAATCATAAGGTCAGGTCAGGTCACGCCGCACGGTCAGATCTAGTAAGTTCAAGCTTTAACAACCCTTGTACATCACTTTTGAAGCACAAAAATTGTGTAAGAAGAACTGATATGATATGAACACATACTTGTAAACTGCCCAGCTTCTGACCCCGTAGCCTGACCCTAGGTAACGATGAGACAATGCATAGATTGAAGAAAAAAAAACGATCATTTCCGCCTTCGTGTATGTGTACACTGATTGGAAAGTAATTACATAGAAAGGCGAAATCAGGTCTAATAAGGTGAGACCACACGAAGTCACAAACAAGTCAGCTCAGGTCACTGGGTGCTCATCCAATGTCGTGTCGCACAACTTAGGCGGCCTTGAAACCAATTTCAGACATGATGTTACGAGGAACAGCAACATTCTGCACGACTTGTTATACCATATTGATACCATGGGATTATACTACCGGATTATACACGGTACTTGATCTGACTTGATGTTCTTGCCTGTTGACACATAGATTAAACGAAAATGCTTATCACATGCTCTTTATCATTTTCGGCGTGAAAAACCCTCAGATTCAGTTTCCTCCACTCAAAAGGATTTTAAAAACGTGTGAATTGGCCAGACGTTAGGTCAGTAAGTAGTCTTGATATTAAATACAATTTTGAGATAGCAGACTGTTCGTAATGATGAAAGAAAAACATGGTCCGAGTTTGGTGTTGATATGTTGCATCTACTCCGAATTGCAGCACTTCCAATATTTTGGAACGCTACTCTCTTTGACACGTCCCAGGCTAATGACCATTGAAGATCTGACATGCAATGTATGCGAGATATCAAAAACAGATATATATATATATATATATATATATATATATATATATATGTATATATATATACATATATATACATATATATATATATATATATATATATATATATATATATATATAAAAGAAGCTACTCTACTCATTCGATCGGTATCTCGGAAAACCCTGAGGAAGGGGAGTTCTCGAGAGCCCCTCCCCCGGTCTGGCGAGGGTTAAAGGTACACAAAGTTTGACTGGCATGCGGAAGCGGTTCAGGAGTCACTCAAGCTAAACCACGGTATAAAAAAAGAAACCCTCCGTCCCTCGGTGACTCGTGGGTTACATTAAACATCGACATCCCCTACACTTCGCGGTAAAACAACAAACACCGGGCTGAAGGTCCAATCTCCACAGAACTCTGTCGGTAGCCATGCCGTAAACTTTCTCACCTCGTACATGCCGCGCCTCTCCTGACGTACAGTACCGACGTTCAGCATCAGAGCCCACACCTTGCCCCGTAGCTTATCCGGAATACCCTTGTAGATGCGCTTCCGGAACTTGTCCGCCAGCTTCCTGTCCTTGCCCACCCTCATCTTGTCCCACTTGGTCAGCATGTCGAGCCACTTCTTTTCACGCGCCAGCTCCACCTCCTTCAGCTTCACCTCCATGGCGGTGGCCGTCTCCGGTAGACGGTAGTCGCTGCAGACGCGGGTCACACGTCAACGGACAGTCAAAACATGACCGTGACCGTTCGTTATGTAAGTATTTGGACTTAAGGGCGCATCCACATCATTGGTCACATAGCACCCATAACAATATTAGCTATTAACACGTCGATACATCGCCCATTCTAACAAACACTGCAGAATAGTAATCTAATCGTAACGAGCAGTGCGCAGGTTACGTGCTGACATCGTTCAGCGCATTCAGCTTGGTGCACATATTGCCGAAAACGATACCTCTGAGATAATCAAAACGTCATCAAGATCAGACACCACTTGAGCCGTCGCCTAATATGTCACTCAGTGATAGCGACTGCATACGCCCAAAGCGACGTCCTAAGCTCCTTGTCATAACCGGAGCAGGAGAGCAGGGTATGGCGCCCAGATAGACGGGCGTGACATTTCGGGCAGCGTGGTATGTCATTACCACATACCAAGTGCGAGTGAGTGGCGTATGTATGTTTCTATTGTCACGTGTCACAACGCCACTTCCGTCGCGACTACTCCCACGTGAACACGAACTCCACTTTGCAAGACGGTGCTTAATTACTCAGCTTATTATCAGGTGGTGCGTTCCAGGAAGCTTGCCATGTAGCGAACACAAACGTAGAAGTGGTGTGAAAGGTCACGAGCAAGGAGTGGTAGGGATCGCGTGCATGGAGCTTGCGATGCACGCCTTGCAGCAGCGTCAGCTAGTTCGTTCCCAGGGATGCCCACGTGGCTCGGGATCTAACACAGCACCACTCTTTTACCTGTCTGGCGCAAAGCAGTAAGACGAGATAAAACATCCCACACAATATGATTAGATGGATCAAGCATCCTCATCGTTAAAAGGCTACTTAAGGAATCCGTCAAAATAATGTGTAGCGGCTCGTCTGACACTTCAATGAAACATAGAGCTTTCAAGATGGCGATAAGCTCAGAAGAATACACATACGCATGTTGGGCACTATATGACCATTGCAGTCGATGCGCCCTTTAAACCCAAATAACTAACTAACTAACACATAGGCATGCGCTGGAAGTGAAAAGAATCTTGTAAGAGTACCGGTAACAAAAATGTTGCCGACACCGGCCTCCGTTATGGATCTATCGTTGTACGAAGCAACGAATCCAGGGTAACACTCAACACCCTAGCAAGTTCTCGGAATTCATGCGAGTGATATCGGCCTTCTTGGTGTCGGCGAGGGTTGTGTCCACTTCTGGTGTGATCAGTTCCCAGGGAGGCATCGGCATGTTATCTTCCTTCTATCATCACACAGATGGATGAAGTTAGCAATATGGGGCGATAATGTTGTGGCTCGAGCCCGCTCTTCACCGGTTTTAGAGCTGGTATAATTGCGGCTTCCCGCCAGGCCTCAGGAAATTCGCCGTTCTCTCACAGGGAGTTAAAGGTGGTCAGTAGGGCAGCTCGTGCGCATGGGGAAGATGTTGGAGCAGCTGGTTGTGCACCAAGTCTGCACTCTCGGACGCATGCTCCAGGGAGCGAATTGCTGAGGCCAACTCGGCCGTGCCAAGTCGCTCATTACAGGTTAGCTAATCTGAAGTGGAAAAGCCGTCCATGGTTCTTTCGCTGCTGAGGCGATGTCGCAGCAAATCAGGGTCAGTGTTGCCGCCGTTCCTGCGACCTGAGAGCGTTCGACCAATCTCGTTGGCCACCTCAGAAGGGTTCATGGTTGCCTCTCCGCGTATCTGTAACACCGGCAGTGGAGCCGAGCAGTGGAGCCCGGATATTCGTTTGATGCGAGACCAGACATCCGCTAGGGGGTGGAGCGGTTCAGCTGTCCAGCCTAGTTCATCCAGGACGCTCGCCTGGCCTCCCGTACGGTGACCCACCCGCGCATGAACCCTGGAGTCTCTAAACGCTATTAGGTCTGTCGCCGTGCTGTTTCGAACCCTCGAGACCACGAGGACCAATATCTAGCACGGGTCCCATCGTGTTATATGGAGGTCCGGGTTAGGAGGCCAATGCGCTTGATCAGAAGATCACTGGAGCTCATGGAGAGCACGAATACCCGGCGTGAGGCCCCATCGTGCTCTAAGGGTTCCCAATTCACGAAGACCATTAGTCGTAACAGGAGACCCATAAAGCTCACGAAATTCCTCACAGCCTGGTAGCAGACCACTCAAGCTATTTAAAGGCACCAGGCCAACAGCTCTTGCAGGAGGCCCTAGAAACCCTAGACACCACGAAATGCACGGAGCCCCCCCCCCCCCCTCGACCTTGACGATGCCCCAATCGAGAATACTTTGCCGTCCCCTGGAAGAAATTCGAACACCACGCTGGCAAACACAGGCAAAGATTGAGTTTGTTGAGTCTGCGAGCACCGGCAGTTCGGCTCCACACCAGAACGTGCTTTGCGGTTACAACACACAGTGTGGCAGGATGTGGGTGCACCCACCATGCAACAGGACACGCACGACCAGTGCCGGCGGCCACACAGACGGCGGCCAACGGTGCAGACCTGCAGTAGACGCCGCCCCCCCCCCACCCAACCCACTCCGGTGCCGGCAAATTGGGTCCAGCAGTGGAGGTCTGCAGTCGCCTCTCCCGTTCCGTCAATCCTAGGTGCTACGAGACCTCAGTCCGACTACAGCCCAGCAGCCAAGAGTTGGAACAGCAACCGATGGGCATCAGTCACAACAGACAGGGCGGCGACCGAACGGTCTTAGGTTGCGCGACTGCAAACCAATATTAGCACATAACCCATGGCATCCGCGACATCCGCTGCATCAAAGCTTTCCCCTTGAATCTCGACTCAGTTGCCGGACCGTGTAGTGCTCACTAAACAGAAGGCGAGTCGATCACGTGGCCCGCCAGTCGGCCGGCACTCACTGTATGAATCCGTATCGGTCGGTCACGTGGTACACCTCGAACTGCGGGTCCTCCCACGGGTCGATCTGCGCGCCGTCCTCGCGGCCCAGGTCGTACTTGGCGACGATGGTGGCGCGCTCGGCGGCGGTGCGCGCCGCCAGCTCGGCCTCGACATGGTCGGGCCGAGCCGGGGTCATGGCAGCGGCCGGTCAGACGGCCGGCCGCCGAGTCGGTCCCCTGTGGCGGCACAGAGTGGCTGTCAGACCCAGCACAGTCACACTGGTGCCACACTTACCACACCACACTGATACGGCACATAACAGCTGTCACACACAGCACAGTCACGCTGGTGCCACACTTACCCAACCACACTGATGCGGCACAGAGCAGCTGTCACACACAACACAGTCACACTGGTGTCACACTTACCCAACCACACTGATACGGTACAGAACACTGGTGTCACACTTACCCAACCACACTGATACGGTACAGAACACTGGTGTCACACTTACCCAACCAGACTGATGCGGCACAGAACAGCTGTCACACACAGCACAGTCACACTGGTGTCACACTTACCCCACCACACTGATACGGTACAGAACACTGGTGTCACACTTACCCAACCACACTGATACGGCACAGAACAGCTGTCACACACAGCACAGCTACACTGGTGTCACACTTACCCCACCACACTGATACGGCACGTACGAGGCTGGTTTACACCAACGACAGATAACTGGAGTAGTCACAAGTCGGACACGGCCTCCAGAGGTTGCGTAAACAAATAAACAATGCAAAAACTTGAAAAAGAAATTATAAAAATAGCAAGTAATGCGTGGCGTCAGTCCAGCGATGCCCCGGTCCCACGTCAGGTCAACGATGGCCCGGTGCCAAGTCAGGCCAGCGATGCCCGTCCCACGTCAGGTCAGCAATACTCCAGCCCCAAGGCAGGTCAGAAATACCCCGGCCCCACGTCAGGTCAGTGATTCCCGGTCCCACATCAGATTAGTAATACCCCGGTCCCACGTCAGGTCAGCAATACTCCGGCCCAACGTCAGGTCAGCGATGCTCCGGTCCCACGTCAATCAGTGATTCCCCAGTCCCGCGTCAGGTCAGTAACACCCCGGTCCCACATCAGGTAAATAATACCCCGGCCCCACGTCAGGTCAGCGCTTGCCCGGTACCACAGCCGTCACGGCACGACGACTCGGGGCGGCAGCCGCAGAGGCCGGACAGGTCCGCATGGCTGGGTCGGCAGCCGGCCGTAACACGACGTAAGATAAGCTCTCACCGACTGGGTGCGTTCAAGCTGGCCGGTGGCAGTGGAACCGGTCGAGGGAGGGGGGGGTCGAGACATTTTCCGACAACGGCTGCCCCACTTCGACCCATAGTGGCAAGAGTCGGCATCCTCTCCCCACCCCCACACACACACTTCTTCTCCCGCCGAGAACAGTGGCTCAGTGTCAGCGAACAGCTCTCAACCAAGTCCGACGCCTGGCAACTAGCCATTAAACAAACCCTGAGGCGAGATGGATGTGCCCCGGCGCGCTGGCGCCGGCCGGGACATAACGCGCTGCATGGGTCACGGTAACCACCATGGCCGGTGGACACCGCCTGAGGCGCCGGCCGGGACACCACGCGCTGTATGGGTCCTGGTCACCACCGTGGCCGGTGGACACCGCCTGAGGCGCCGGCCGGGACACCAAGCGCTGTATGGGTCCTGGTCACCACCGTGGCCGGTCGACACCGCCTGAGGCGCCGGCCGGGACACCAAGCGCTGTATGGGTCCTGGTCACCACCGTGGCCGGTGGACACCGCCTGAGGCGCCGGCCGGGACACCAAGCGCTGTATGGGTCCTGGTCACCACCGTGGCCGGTGGACACCGCCTGAGGCGCCGGCCGGGACACCAAGCGCTGTATGGGTCCTGGTCACCACCGTGGCCGGTGGACACCGCCTGAGGCGCCGGCCGGGACACCACGCGCTGCATGGGTCCTGGTCACCACCGTGGCCGGTGGACACCGCCTGAGGCGCCGGCCGGGGCACCACGCGCTGTATGGGTGGGTCCTGGTCACCACCGTGGCCGGCCGACACCGGTCCGACTATAGCGGCAGCGAGACAGTGAGCCCGACCAGCAGACCGAGGCGCAAACGGAAACCGAGTGAAACTCACTTTACTACCTGGGAATAATCCGCAGGATGATGGACCCGACTCACTTCCTGTTTCTAGTTTTGACACATCGGGCCCGACACGTTGTAGTGCGGTGGTTCACGGGATCGACAGTCACGTCAAACAGATGCTAGCCAGTAAACTCCAAACCCAGATAGAGGAAAATACAACGTAACAACACCTGTGTAGTCGTGGATTAAATCCCCAGGTTACATGTCGGCCATTGATGGATCCTCTCCACAAAGGTTACCGAGAAGTTATCATCGCAAACCAGGTGAATACTTCATCCTTGATACGCGAAAAAAAGAGTTCAACATGGGTAGACAGATCAAAATCCCGAAGCCTCGCAACATTTGCTTGGCTGGGCGAACCATACGCAGAGGAGCATTAACCCTAGCCAGTACTGGGCGAGCGGGAGTTAATGCACTCCCCTCCCCCTTCGCTGAGGTTCTTGCGTGAGCAAGGAAATGCGCTACTTGCATAGTTGATTGAATATTGACCGACATTATGGTGTACAAAATAAGATGCAATGGCAGGTAAGTGACTTGTGGCATGATACATACAACATGTCAGGCCATTTGTATCGCCGAAATCACAAATTATCGATAATTAGCTTGATTTATTGGCCCAAAATTGCTAATGCTGTGGGTGGTAGGGTACTCTTTCAGCTCAACTCAGCCAACATGCTTAAATAGTCTATACTCTTTGGAAGGTTATTTGAGATAATGGAGCGAAATTAATGTTTAATTACCTTTGTTCGGCTTACGAGCAACTTTGGGGTTAATTTTGACCTTGCAGTTATTTTTTCCGTCCATGCTTTCCCGACTCTAGTATCATATAATGTTTCCGGGCATTATTTCAAGAGCTTCCAAGTTGAAGTGAATAATTTTACCTCATCTGACCCTCGACCAACGGGCCGAAGTTCTATATATCACACATAGTTAGTACTTCAAGGTTGGTTGGTTGGTTATTTGAGCTTTAGGGCGCATCGACTCGGTTCGGTCATTTAGCGCCCAAGTACTTCAAGGTACGGAATAATAATATGGTGAGCATAAGTGCATATCTACTATCGTTTAAATCAGAGGATGATTCAACGTGAAAATCGTCCATGTGCGATAAAAATTGACCTGGTTGGTCAATGAGCAACGTTAGGTATGAAATCAATCGCGAACATCAATTGTGAGATCTCGTCGCATGTAACACACTGACATTTAATTGATGACGTCAGCAGTATCCATTTGGAAAACATACAGGGTCGCAATAGCTCTCCTCTCCTCCCCTGCACTGGGGAAGGTGGCAGAATGTCCTGCACGAGCAGCAGTCGCAGGGTTAAAATAGTGGTTTTTCGTTAGATGTGAGATGTCGAAACGAGCATAGCAGGATGTCGAAATTTGCTATGGAATTAGTGTAATTTAAAATGCTTTTGATGTCTTTCAGAGTAAAATTTGAGTCCATGGTGTAGGTACTTATGACTGAACCTTTGTTTTGAATCATTTGTTTTGAGATTCATAATTTAAGAAGAGCTATATTCGGGATAGGGAGGATAATAACTTTGCTATAAACTGGTATTGTATGCCATATCACATTATAGGTCATCCCTTTGCCTGAAATTGCCTTGCAAAATGTTTGTGCATCACCATTCCTAATCGAGAGCATGCACATGTTATTTATCAACGAGAACTGTTAGAAAGGTGACTGAAGACTTCATAAGCATTGGTTGGTTATTGGTTTTACGACACGTCGACCGTTGAGTCATATAGCGTCGCCAATCTCTCACGCCGATTGGTCGCGGGCGAAGAGTAGCGACAGGTGAGACTCGAACCCACAATCTTTCGATTGTGAGACGAGCATCTTACCCCTAGACCACTCGTCCCCTCTTCATAAGCATTCATCAAAGATTCATGCCGATACTTCTTGGAGAATGATGTCGATTGAGTATTCAGAAAGTGGTATATTCCACCCTATTTCACGAATAATTTATCACTGAGCAGTCGACATGCACGGCCGAAGGTAAACGGATCAGCGCGTGCGTGGGTCGGCTCGGGGTGCCGGCAGGAACGGCGATGGCGACACGAGAGCAGCGGGCCAGCCTCGCCCCGGGTGTATGAACTGCTTCAGCAGGCCCGCCCACAGCCACCGCCATGGCCAGAGCAGCGGTCCAGCCAGCCTCGCCCCGGGTGTAGGAGCTGCTTCAGCAGGCACGCCCACAGCCACCGCCATGGCCAGAGCAGCGGGCCAGCCTCGCCCCGGGGGTAGGAGCGGCTTCAGAATCGTCGCCTAACCATCGCCAGTCTTGGAGCGCTGCCTGTTGTAATCATGGCGGTGAGGTGGGTGCAAGATTGGATTTGCACTTTGTAATCCTGGATGTGGAGGAAAATGTGTGGGCAATCGATGTAGAGAGTATTTTCCGTCAAACCTGTCACGTCAGAATCTCAGTTTACACTTCCAGTGAATCTTGAACACTACCACGGAGCAGCCCATTGTCAAACAGCATCCTCCAACCATCAAATAGGACAAATGAGAGGATAATTTTCTGGAGAGGATGATGTTCTGGATGCAAAAATCCAGAAACAGTCCATGTTTCCAAGCCCGGGTGGGTATCTGTAGGTCTCCACAACACCATGCCTGTCCGTGCTGACAGCGTTTGGCGACAGCGGCTGGGATGTCTCGCTGGAACACCACGCCTGTCCGTGGTGACATCGTTTGGCGACAGCGGCTGGGAGCGCTCCACATCATGTCTGCCCGTGCTCACAGCGTTTGGCGACAGGGGATGGAATAGCTCCACAACACCATGCCTGTCCGTGCTGACAGCGTTTGGCGACAGCGGCGCTGGGATTGCTCGCTAGAGCGGCTACAAATGCTCAAAGGACGAGACACATACTATTCGAAAGCTGAGCATGTGCTGATGAGGAACACGTAGTTGTTATGATGATGATGAATTGATGTTTAGGGGCACGTCGACAGCGAGGTCATTTTGTGCCCATAACAATGGTTAGAGGGAAACTAAAACGGTATGTCCTTCAAATCACGTAGTTGTTATCCAAATCATCGATCGATTGTTTGCTCAACGTGGCTTTGTTCGATTTCGCAGCTCTTTGAACCGATCGCGAGGAGCGACGGCTATGCAGTTGTCTTATTTTGCATATGCCCTCAAATCCTCGTTAAGAACCAACATGCTACACTGCTTTGGACCTCCGCAGTGGGCATAACACGTCATAAAACCCTGACCTTCGGTGTATTCGCATTCCGCCCTGCATTAGGCGACATATGAGCACAACACCGTCCACAGCAACACACCGGCTGACAGGTTAACGCTCGGGGACACCGTCCACAGCAACACGCCGGCTGGCAGGTTAACGCTCGGGGACACCGTCCACAGCAACACGCCGGCTGACGGTTTAACGCTCGGGGACACCGTCCACAGCAACACGCCGGCTGACGGTTTAACGCTCGGAGACACCGTCCACAGCAACACACCGGCTGGCAGGTTAACGCTCGGAGACACCGTCCACAGCGACACACCGGCTGGCAGGTTAACGCTCGGGGACACCGTCCACAGCGACACACCGGCTGGCAGGTTAACGCTCGGGGACACCGTCCACAGCAACACACCGGCTGACGGTCTAACGCTCGGGGACACCGTCCACAGCAACACACCGGCTGGCAGGTTAACGCTCGGGGACATCGTCCACAGCAACACACCGGCTGACGGTTTAACGCTCGGGGACACCGTCCACAGCGACACACCGGCTGGCAGGTTAACGCTCGGGGACACCGTCCACAGCAACACACCGGCTGACGGTCTAACGCTCGGAGACACCGTCCACAGCAACACACCGGCTGGCAGGTTAACGCTCGGGGACACCGTCCACAGCAACACACCGGCTGACGGTCTAACACTCGGAGACACCGTCCACAGCAACACACCGGCTGGCAGGTTAACGCTCGGGGACACCGTCCACAGCAACACACCGGCTGACGGTCTAACGCTCGGAGACACCGTCCACAGAAACACACCGGCTGGCAGGTTAACGCTCGGGGACATCGTCCACAGCAACACACCGGCTGACGGTTCCAACACTCGGGGACATCGTCCACAGCAACACACCGGCTGACAGGTTAACGCTCGGGACACCGTCCACAGCAACACACCGGCTGGCAGGTTAACGCTCGGGGACACCGTCCACAGCAACACACCGGCTGGCAGGTTAACGCTCGGGGACACCGTCCACAGCAACACACCGGCTGACAGTCTAACGCTCGGGGACACCGTCCACAGCAACACACCGGCTGGCAGGTTAACGCTCGGGGACACCGTCCACAGCAACACGCCGGCTGACGGTCTAACGCTCGGGGACACCGTCCACAGCAACACACCGGCTGACGGTTTAACGCTCGGAGACACCGTCCACAGCAACACACCGGCTGACGGTCTAACGCTCGGGGACACCGTCCACAGCAACACACCGGCTGACGGTTTAACGCTCGGAGACACCGTCCACAGCAACACACCGGCTGACAGGTCTAACGCTCGGGGACACCGTCCACAGCAACACACCGGCTGGCAGGTTAACGCTCGGGGACACCGTCCACAGCAACACACCGGCTGACAGTCTAACGCTCGGGGACACCGTCCACAGCAACACACCGGCTGGCAGGTTAACGCTCGGGGACACCGTCCACAGCAACACACCGGCTGACGGTCTAACGCTCGGGACACCGTCCACAGCAACACACCGGCTGGCAGGTTAACGCTCGGGGACACCGTCCACAGCAACACACCGGCTGACGGTTTAACGCTCGGGGACACCGTCCACAGCAACACACCGGCTGACGGTCTAACGCTCGGGGACACCGTCCACAGCAACACACCGGCTGACAGTCTAACGCTCGGGGACACCGTCCACAGCAACACACCGGCTGGCAGGTTAACGCTCGGGGACACCGTCCACAGCAACACACCGGCTGACAGTCTAACGCTCGGGGACACCGTCCACAGCAACACACCGGCTGGCAGGTTAACGCTCGGGGACACCGTCCACAGCAACACACCGGCTGACGGTCTAACGCTCGGGACACCGTCCACAGCAACACACCGGCTGGCAGGTTAACGCTCGGGGACACCGTCCACAGCAACACACCGGCTGACGGTTTAACGCTCGGGACACCGTCCACAGCAACACACCGGCTGACGGTCTAACGCTCGGGACACCGTCCACAGCAACACACCGGCTGACAGTCTAACGCTCGGGGACACCGTCCACAGCAACACACCGGCTGGCAGTCTAACGCTCGGGGACACCGTCCACAGCAACACACCGGCTGACAGTCTAACGCTCGGGGACACCGTCCACAGCAACACACCGGCTGACGGTCTAACGCTCGGGGACACCGTCCACAGCAACACACCGGCTGACGGTCTAACGCTCGGGACACCGTCCACAGCAACACACCGGCTGGCAGGTTAACGCTCGGGGACACCGTCCACAGCAACACGCCGGCTGACGGTTTAACGCTCGGCACTCAGTCTACGGAGATAATTCCTGATCAAATATTTGACGCAACGCGAACTCCAACAGCTGATTTGTAATTAACTCCGGTAGGCGTAGCGCGCCGGCACACAGTAGTCAGTGTACACTCTCCCGCAGCGCAACCCTCGACACATATTTTTTTGTGAACCCGGGCAATGCCTGGAAAGCAAAACCTAGGTGCAAACAAAGCAAAAATGCATTGCTCAGCTCTCCCACGGTTCGAACTTTCCGTTGGCCTTGATGTGGGAACATAATGATATACCTAATACAAATGAACTGTTCGAGTTTGCCCTGCACCAGATATTTGACCAAATATCATGTCCGACTATTATACAGACTACGTCCCGGGTGCTGAGTTCTCAGCCGACGTGTCGGTACGGATAATTCCATATGGATATGCGGCTGAAAGCAAGACATAATACCAATGCATGGAGTACTAGGGCTTTCGGGACATATTACAACAGCTGTGGGAGATCCGAAACAGCGTAACCTGCAGGATACTCTTGATGCATAGCCATGGCTTATGCATCCGATCCATGTCAATTGACGCAACTGCGAAATCGAGCAAAAGCAACAAGTTACGTTAACGAGTTAGTTAGTAGCGAGTCGAGCTGATTTTTTAAGAAAAAAAAGCGATAGATGTTGATCAAGCATAATCAGCACATGCACAGCTTTCAGATGTGTGTCTGGATTACTGAGCATTGACAGTGCTTCCAACGATCTGTGCGGTGGGAGCCGATCGGTGGCGCCTTCACCAGCGACTGGGACCGAACGGGGTCGCTTCCGTCCAGACAGGCGGCCGTCATGTGACTGTTCTGTGAACTGTTCCGACATCGATCCCTGGACGTGACGCATTCCGGCACGCCACACCGCACGACTCCGCAGCCCGGCCGACCCCGCCACAGGCCACCACATCCAGACAGTGGCAGCATAGCGCCCCAGACAGTGCGCATAGCGCCCCAATAGACGACTCCCAGGCCGATGACCCCGCCGCATAAGCGAGATAGCGCCCCAGACAGCGACAGCATAGCGCCCTAGACAGTGGCCGCATAGCGCCCCAGACAGTGACAGCATAGCGCCCCAGACAGCGACAGCATAGCGCCCTAGACAGTGGCCGCATAGCGCCCCAGACAGTGGCAGCATAGCGCCCCAAACAGTGGCAGCATAGCGCCCCAAACAGTGGCCGCATAGCGCCCCAGACAGTGGCCGCATAGCGCCCTAGACAGCGACAGATAGGCCCTGACAGTGGCAGGGCCCAGACAGTGGCAGCATAGCGCCACAGACAGTGGCCGCATAGCGCCCCAGACAGCGACAGCATAGCGCCCCAGACAGTGACAGCATAGCGCCCCAGACAGTGGCAGCATAGCGCCCCAGACAGTGGCCGCATAGCGCCCCAGACAGCGACAGCATAGCGCCCTAGACAGTGGCCGCATAGCGCCCCAGACAGTGGTAGCATAGCGACCCAGATAGTGGCAGCATAGCGACCCAGACAATGGTAGCATAGCGACCCAGATAGTGGCAGCATAGCGACACCAAACAGTGGCAGCATAGCGAACCAGACAGTGGCAACACAGCGTCCCAGACAATGGCAGCGTAGCGCCCCAGACAGTGCCAGCATAATTCCCCAGATATTGGCAGCATAGCGACCCAGATAGTGGCAACGTAGTTCCCCAGACAGTTGCATCATAGAGCCCCAGACAGTTGCATCATAGAGCCCCAGACAGTTGCAGCATAGAGCCCCCCAGACAGTTGCAACATAGTGTTGCAGACAGTGGCCACATAGCGACTCAGACAGGGGTAGCATAGCGACCCAGATAGTGGCAGCATAGGGATACCAAACAGTGACAGCATAGCTAACCAGACAGTGGCAGCATAGCGTCCCAGACAATGGCAGCGTAGCGCCCCAGACGGTGACAGCATAATGCCCCAGGCAGTGGCAGCATAGCGCACCAGACAGTGGCCGCATGACGTTACAGACAGTGGCAGCATATTTCCCCAGACATTGACCGCATAGCACCTAGACAGTGGCCGCACAGCGCCCCAGACAGTGGCAGCATAGCTCCCCAGGCGGTGGAAGCATAGTGTCCCAGACAGTGGCAGCATAGTGCCCCAGATGGTGGCAGCATAGCGCCCCAGACAGTGGCAGCATAGTGCCCCAGATAGTGGCAGCTGCTGCAGGCTTTGGTTGCAAACAGACTGCCGACTGTGGAACAGCTTGTGTCGGCAGGTTTCAATGTCACCACAAATTTGGCTTCATTTCCACCTTCGAACACTGCACGGAGTTGGGAACCTCACAGATGCGCTTCAGTAATTCCTTTGCACGGGAATCTGCATTTCGCGTTCGACTATTCTGGTAACTGTCAGCGGAAAAAGAATTTCGGGGTGTTGTCACGCCTGTGATCATCAAACAGACGCCATGCAGTCTACATGTAATCGGTCATATGCAGAACCTACCCGGTGCCATGACTCACCGGACATCGGACGTCCCGTCAGTTTTCCAAACACAATCCACTAAAAAAAAAACTGAGGAATCCTCACCAGTACCAATCGCTGCTGATTCAGGCTGCTCAGAATGTTGACCATTAAAAACCTTCAGCAAAGCTATAGGCGCTATTGAACGATCGAATATGTTGTTATCCAATAAGGCATACTAATATTCAGAGGCAACCAAAGGGAGCCCCCCCCCTAGGACCCAAAAAATGCACTAATTCAAACCCGAAATTTATATTTTTCGCCACGCAAAACACTAAATTTTCAGCGAACTTCGCGCGCCAGAAGTTTTCTCTATTTCATCACATTTGTTTTCGGTTACCCCACCCCCTTCCTTAGGAAAATCCTGGCTGCGCCACTGCTAATATTGCATCGGCAGAAAAAAAAAGTGCAAACAGACCGGCATGCGGGATTCCGATCGACCGTGCCCGGCGGCGCCAGGCGGGCGATACACATTGCAGGCCATAACTTTCAGTTCAATGGCACGTCCAACCACATCCGAAATGGTCAGATCGAGTGTGTCCGCTCTGTGCTGAGCGATGTCGTCGATGTCTAAATCACCGAAGCGTCGTGTTTGGCCATCGGCGTCGACGAAGCGACGGACGGTGGTGCCCAGTAACAGGAAGCCATCACGTTCCGGTATGTGGACAGCAAGGGAAACATCCGAGAGAGATTCCATGGGTTCCACTCGGCTTCTGGTAGCTGTGACGACAATTCTATCGCTCAAGTCACACTGGGCACATGTGGTACATATCAGGGAACGGGATCGAAACTCGTTTCGCAGGCGTACTATGGTGCGAGCGTCATGAGTGGGGAGGAGAACGGAGAGCGTGCAGGATAAGATTAAGGACGAGTGTCCAAACGCTAACTGCATCCATTGTTTCGCGCACCGCTTGAACCTTGTGCTCATGGTTGGGGTTAAGGTGTCGGAGGTGCGGCGCTTCTTCTGCGGGTCCGAGCGTTCCACACGTTTTTCTCACGAAGCCCAAAGCGCACTGCACTTCTTGCTCCGTGCGGCAGTCAAACCCGGATGTGTGGCCGTTCAGAGACACGCTGGCAGTACAAAGAAAGGCCGCTCCATGCGATTATCAACAATCTGCGGGCTCCGGTGCAATGTCTGGAAACCATAGTGAGCGACGATGCCTGGTGTCACGACGGGGGCTCGGCGAGCGCCGTCCGCGGCTTAGTTAGTGTCTTTTCTGTCAGATGTACAGTTCCTGTGTTTGCAGTCCGTCCATGACGCCATCTTTTCCAAGACTGGCATGCTTTATCAGAAACTTCAGTCGCGAAGTCTTGACATTACTGCGATGCTGTCGTCCCTGCGCGACACGCTACATTAGTTGGGTGCCCTTCGCGATGACGCAGACTATCAGCAACCCGCTTCCTTTTCTCTCACTCACTTCAACTTCGTTCATGAGTGGAATTGGTCCCTTCCAACGAGGGCCGATCCAGGAAGAGAACCCGCAGGGAGTTCTACGAGTAGGTTATGACCGAGCCATCTACGACTCTGACCAGTCAGATGATGCAGAGCTCAGACGCATTTTGTTCATGTGAGTCGACCAGACCACAGTAACTGCAAAGCCGCTTTAAAGGCTGCGAAGCTCTGCATCTGGCGGAATTGGTGCACCCTACCCGTTCCAGCTTTGTTTAGGCCGACTCATTCATGGCCAGATAGGCCATTGCAGAGCTGCAGAAATGCTAGCTTGACATGTTCAGCACAGCGGCATTGCTTAGCAAGCTGCAGACCATGTGGGGTTTCAGGAATATGGACAAACCACCGCAGGAGCTCCTAAAGTACATAAGATAAGGATTGTGCGCTGCTTAATTTCGACCTTAAGCGCCTTTATTTGAGACGATTCAGGAAAGGTGCAGGCTGATATTGCTATTTTGATTAGCTTTCGAGATATTAAATCAGATAAATTACAGAAACGTAATTTTAGGCTCCATGCGCGACCCCTAGGAAAACTCAAACATTTTACATTTTGGCACCGATGGGATAAACCTGCTGAATCAACAACACTTTCACACTTGGCAAGGTTAACATACCTCCTGCATAGAGTACAATCGCCATTGTCGGCACAATGACCAGCCGACGACAGTCATTTGTTTATGTTCAACTATGACTACCTGGCAAATGAACTGTATTTGGACACTACTCGTCGACACGCGATACAGGTGACAATGACAGCGACACAGCTGTCGACGTGCGATACAGCTGACTATGATACGCCTACCAATGACGTAGTGATACAGCTGACAATGAAACGCCTACCGATGACGTAGCGATACAGCTGACAACGAAACGCCTACCGATGACGTAGCGATACAGCTGACAATGAAACGCCTACCAATGACGTAGCGATACAGCTGGCAATGAAACGCCTACCGATAACGTAGCGATACAGCTAGCAATGAAACGCCTTCCGATGACGTAGCGATACAGCTGACAATGAAACGCCTACCGATGACGTAGCGATACAGCTGACAATGAAACGCCTACCAATGACGTAGCGATACAGCTGACAATGAAACGCCTACCAATGACGTGACACGCTGTCGTGACGGCGTTTGCCGCTGATCACGAGATTAAAGCTGATGACGCGGCACATTGTCATAACGGAGTGTGTGGCTTATCACGAGATTAAAGCTGGTGACGAAGACAATTAATGAGACCAGCATAATGAGCCTCAGGGTGCCTGCATACTTGTCTACGCCTCAAGTTCACTGTGACCACAAGACATACTTGCAGACTGTTGATCTGTGTACACTGGTGAGCTGAGTGTTGTTGGTCAGTATGTTGCCAGTATGTAGTCAGTGGATAGTCAGCAAGTATCCGCTCCACCAGTGGTGACCCTCGGTAGATAGATGAATTCGCGTAAGGTCCACTACAATGACGGTTTTTCACTCATGCACGTCATTGTAGATTTTACAAAATGGACCAACTTCAGCGCCATCGTAGCACACACAACAGTGATAATCAGGTACCGCATGGGCCGAAATCAAGTCGACCACTGCGACTCAACAGAACGCCTCAGATTGGCTCGGAAAGCCGGTGACAGTGGATCGATCCGAGCCCATTCAGCTGGGCTATGCCTCGGCAACACAGCCGGCGTGCCGATTCTGTGCGGATTTTCGGTTTTGGGAAGTGTCCGGCGATCTGCGCGTCTTGTGTTGTGCACATGTCTCCGGTTGGCACGCTGCCCGATGGCACGAGGGATGCAGTCAAGAAGGCCGGTTGTAATGTAATCCAGTCCGCTGTGCTCGACTATTCCGCACCGAACACACTTGTGACCAAACCTTCTCCCCACCACACGGAAATGGAGCGACCGGCACCTGGCGACACGACTGCAAAACAGTGCACCACCAAATGCTGAAGGTGAAATAGTGCAGTGAAGGAGTGTGCACCGTGTGCGAAACTGCTCTGGTCAGCTCGCCGTTGTGCTGCTCCGAGAAAAACGCCGAGACTGTCGCACCAGGAGCAGTGCCCAGGCTTGTACAGCTGGCGTGTGGCGTCACCACTCACGTGTGGAAAATCGCAAACGTAGTTGCTGTTCCAAATTGCGACGTCGGTGTTGCCAGACGGAAACGTTGGCACTGCAAATTGAAAATGCGCAATGCAAATACATGGAGTGTTGACTTCAGAGCAACCAGCACTGCAGCAGCAACGCCTGAAATACCACACTCCCCACCCATGTTTATGTAAATATCAGGGGAGACACACCAGTAGGTGCAGGGTGCGGTTTCCAGAAGTGGTCACGGGGACAACCATGACTATAAATATTTTTGGTGAATTTCAATACTCACCTTTTTCACAGAAATCTGATTGCAGTCAAAAATTATCGAGAAGCACTCCACATGAGAGGGTGGGGTGGGCCTGGGTGCAACATGGGGAAGATTTAGAGTCCCTTTTCAAGGAGTAATACGAATCGCACCATTGAGGTTGATGGCAGCACTTAACATTGAGGCATAACTTCCCCGACATAGCATGGAAAACAACAACCAACCTGTGCACGTGTCCCCGCAATTGGTAGCAAATTTCCGCGATGAACCTTAATGTTGTTCGTTTTATTCTGTGAGCAATACAATTGTAATGAGTTTGCTGGTAAAAGCATCGATATACCATATGTGTTAACAATACGGCGACCTGAACAGCGACTATGTCGCCTGGACATCTTCCCATTTTTCCTTACCTTTTTTCTTCCCGTTTTTCCTTTAAGTTCACATTCCATCTCCAGAACCCCAGCTCCACATCCAGACCAGGTTCAGACCAGTGGAAGCAAGGGAGTAGTAATGACATCGGAAGGGGTAAGTAAAACTGACGAATCGAATCCACTGCACAACGCGTCAAATCCACATGGTCACGTATCGCCCAGTGAGTAACAGCACCGGCATTCGCCACATACCGCGTACAGGACCTTGCGGGCGCGTTCATGTGCGGAAAAACCGCTCGAACATTGCCGCAAAACTCTTATCAAACGGAAACTGAGAGCGGCCAGAATAAGGTACCGGTGGTGGCACCGCTCGGGGTGGGTCGTTCGTCACCGGCTGTGGACAGGAGGTACCCAGCTGGTAGGTCACGACCTCGTCGACCTCCACTGGTGACGTCCAGCCAACTGTACGTAAGCCGGCTCATGTTCTGAACCGTGAAACGCAGCCGATCCGGTGGCGGCCCCGCCGCGCAGACCTTCCTCGCGGTCTGATGACGTCACCGCGTGGGTGAGCTGCGTCGCGACGAGGTGGCGTGGCGCGGGCGAGAGGCAGGGCAGCCGTGTGTCTGCACTGTCCAGGTCCCACGGTCAGCGGCGACCAGCCGGTCACCACACGACCACCCCACAGTCAGCGGCGACTAGTCACCCACCACACGACCAGCCACCCACCACACGACCACCCCACCGCCAGCGGCGACTAGTCACCCACCACACGACTAGTCACCCACCACACGACCAGCCACCCACCACACGACCACCCCACCGCCAGCGGCGACCGGCCACCACACGACCACCCCACAGTCAGCGGCGACTAGTCACCCACCACACGACAACCCCATCGTCAGCGGCGACCAGCCGGTCACCACACGACCACCCCACAGTCAGCGGCGACTAGTCACCCACCACACGACCACCCCACCGTCAGCGGCGACCAGCCGGCCACCACACGACCAGCCACCCACCACGCGACCAGCCACCCACCACACGACCACCCCACGGTCAGCGGCGACCAGCCACCCACCACACGACAGCCATCCACCACACGACCAGCCACCCACCACACGACCACCCCATCGTCAGCGGCGACCAGCCGGTCACCACACGACAACCCCATCGTCAGCGGCGACCAGCCGGTCACCACACGACGACCACCCCAGTCAGCGGCGACCAGCCACCCACCACACGACCACCCCACCGCCAGCGGCGACCAGCCACCCACCACACGACCAGCCACCCACCACACGACCACCCCATCGTCAGCGGCGACCAGCCACCCACCACACGACCAGCCACCCCACAGTCAGCGGCGACCAGCCACCCACCACACGACCAGCCACCCCATCGTCAGCGGCGACCAGCCACCCACCACACGACCAGCACCCACCACGACCACCCCAGTCAGCGGCGACCAGCCACCCACACGACCAGCCACCCACCACACGACCAGCCACCCCACAGTCAGCGGCGACCAGCCACCCACCACACGACCACCCTACGGTCAGCGGCGACCAGCCACCCACCACACGACCAGCCACCCACCACACGACCAGCCACCCACCACGACCACCCCAGTCAGCGGCGACCAGCCACCCACCACACGACCAGCCACCCACCACGCGACCAGCCACCCACCACACGACCAGCCACCCACCAGCGCGACCAGCCACCCACCACCACCACCCTACGGGACCAGCCACCACCACAGACAGCCACCCACCACACGACCACCCCAGTCAGCGGCGACCAGCCACCCACCAACGACCCACGGTCAGCGGCGACCAGCCACCCACCACACGACCACACCCCCAGTCAGCGGCGACCAGCCACCCACCACACGACCAGCCACCCCAGCCACGCGACCAGCCACCCACCACGCGACCAGCCACCCACCACACGACCAGCCACCCACCACACGACCACCCAGTCAGCGGCGACCAGCCACCCACCACACACCAGTCAGCCACCAGGCGACCAGCCACCCACCACACGACCAGCCACCCACTCACGGCGACCAGCCACCCACCACACGACCACCCCAGTCAGCGGCGACCAGCCACCCACCACACGACCAGCCACCCACCACGCGACCAGCCACCCACCACCCACGGTCAGCGGCGACCAGCCACCACCCACACGACACCAGCCACCCACCACGCGACCAGCCACCCACCACACGACCAGCCACCCACCACACGACACAGTCATCCACCACACGACCACCCACAGTCAGCGGCGACCAGCCACCCACCACACGACCAGCCACCCACCACGCGACCAGCCACCCACCACACGACCAGCCACCCACCACGCGACCAGCCACCCACCACACGACCACGACCACCCACAGTCAGCGGCGACCAGCCACCCACCACACGACCAGCCCCCATCAGCGGCGACCAGCCACCCACCACACGACCAGCCACCCACCACGCGACCAGCCACCCACCACGCGACCAGCCACCCACCACACGACCAGCACCCAACCCCACCGTCAGCGGCGACCAGCCACCCACCACACGACCAGCCACCCCACCACCACGACCACCCCCAGTCAGCGGCGACCAGCCACCCACCACACGACCAGCCACCCACCACGCGACCAGCCACCCACCACACGACCAGCCACCCACCACACGACCACCCCAGTCAGCGGCGACCAGCCACCCACCACACGACCAGCCACCCACCACACGACCACCCCAGTCAGCGGCGACCAGCCACCCACCACACGACCAGCCACCCACCACGCGACCAGCCACCCACCACACGACAACCCCATCGTCAGCGGCGACCAGCCACCCACCACACGACCAGCCACCCACCACACGACCACCCCAGTCAGCGGCGACCAGCCACCCACCACACGACCAGCCACCCACCACACGACAACCCCATCGTCAGCGGCGACCAGCCGGCCACCACACGACCACCCCACAGTCAGCGGCGACTAGTCACCCACCACACGACCAGCCACCCACCACGCGACCAGCCACCCACCACACGACCACCCCACAGTCAGCGGCGACCAGCCACCCACCACACGACCAGCCACCCACCACACGACCAGCCACCCACCACACGACCAGCCACCCACCACGCGACCAGCCACCCACCACACGACCAGCCACCCACCACGCGACCAGCCACCCACCACACGACAACCCCATCGTCAGCGGCGACCAGCCACCCACCACACGACCACCCCACAGTCAGCGGCGACTAGTCACCCACCACACGACCACCCCAGTCAGCGGCGACCAGCCACCCACCACACGACCAGCCACCCACCACACCACCAGCCACCCACCACGCGACCAGCCACCCACCACGCGACCACCCCACGGTCAGCGGCGACCAGCCACCCACCACACGACTAGCCACCCACCACGCGACCACCCCACGGTCAGCGGCGACCAGCCACCCACCACACGACCAGCCACCCACCACACGACCACCACAGTCAGCGGCGACCAGCCACCCACCACACGACCAGCCACCCACCACGCGACCAGCCACCCACCACACGACCAGCCACCCACCACACGACCAGCCGGCCACCACACGACCACCCCAGTCAGCGGCGACCAGCCACCCACCACACGACCAGCCACCCACCACGCGACCAGTCACCCACCACACGACCACCCCAACGCCAGCGGCGACCAGCCACCCACCACACGACCAGTCACCCACCACACGACCAGCCATCCACCACACAAACAGCCACCCACCACGCGACCACCCCACGGTCAGCGGCGACCAGCCACCCACCACACGGCCGGCAGGGTAGCCATGTGCATGATTGGGAAAATAGGCTTTTCCTGGATTTTGTCGTCTAAAATATGCGACTAGTTTAATAACAGTCACTTGTATAAAAGTCAGAATGACGGCGATTCACTTGATACCGGAATCAGCACTCTAGCACAATCAATGGATACCGAAAGTGAGTTCCAAGTCAAATGCTTGAGTAGTTCAGGTTGTGTTCATAGATGGCGCTGGCGTTGGAAGTCGCGCTATTTCTGCGTTCGGCGATATTGTAGCGATCGGATAATACGTGTGACTGACTTAATTATTAGATGGTAATCTAGAGATGTTTACGATTCACTGAGGAATATTGATGCAAACTTGAGATCACCAAGTCACCAAGTGCATCTCAATCAAGAATGTGTAGTATTTAACACAATTAACTTCTTAATATTGTGTTACCGGGGGATACTTTTAGGGTCCAAGGATATTGATGACTTGCTGACGGAGCCCATAACTCATTAAGGATATTGATGACCTGCTGACGGAGCCCATAAATAATTGCTGCACTCATTTTCCTCCCTTATATGCCAAAATAAAGCATTCGTGGGCTCTAGATGTGAGCAAAGTGCAAAATAGATGAAGTGCATGGTGTGGGAAAGGACTGTACTGCTATATTTTGTGACGACAGTGACCAATGTGCCCAGACAGCATGTCCACACAGTATTCCAACACAATGTGCCCAGACAGCATGTCGACACAGTATGCTGAGACAGCATGTCGACACAATATGCTGAGACAGCACACAGGCACATAGTGCCGGCCGGCGAGGCCTGCCAGAAAGCGGTCGTTCACCATCGATCGGTGCTGGAGGCGTCTCTGCCGCCCGCCGACTATCGGTCACGCCGCCGCAAGGTCAAACCCGCCAGGACGCGACAAGAACTGTGGGCGGGACACGACACACAGCAGAGGGCGGACGCCGGCTGACGCGTGGGCCGGTCAGCACAGCAGAAGCGGCTCGGTACTCGCGGCAGGGCCGTATGGTCTCAGTGGATCGACGAGTCATGGTCGGAGAGAGCAGCCCCGACTGGAGAGTGGCTGTCGAGGCTGACACCCACTGGGTGTCTAGTGGACAGCTGGTGCACCACATCACATGGTCAGAGACAGCAACCCCGACTGAACAGTGGCTGTCGAGGCTGACCACCGACTGGGTGTCTAGTGGACAGCTGGTGCACCACACCACATGGTCAGAGACAGCAGCCCCGACTGGAGAGTGGCTGTCGAGGCTGACACCCACTGGGTGTCCAGTGGACAGCTGGTGCACCACACCACATGGTCGGAGAGAGCAGCCCCGACTGGAGAGTGGCTGTCGAGGCTGACCACCCACTGGGTGTCCAGTGGACAGATGGTGCACCACACCACATGGTCAGAGACAGCAGCCCCGACTGGAGAGTGGCTGTCGAGGCTGACCACCGACTGGGTATCCAGTGGACAGCTGGTGCACCACATCACATGGTCAGAGACAGCACAGCGAAACGCCCGGTACTCGACGGAGAGTGGCTGTCGAGGCTGACCACCCACTGGGTGTCCAGTGGACAGATGGTGCACCACACCACACGGTCAGAGACAGCAGCCCCCACTGACAAGTGGCTGTCGAGGCTGACCACCCACTGGGTGTCAAGTGGACAGCCGGTACACCACACCACATGGTCAGAGACAGCAGCCCCGACTGGAGAGTGGCTGTCGAGGCTGACCACCCACTGGGTGTCCAGTGGACAGTCGGTGTACCACACCACGTGGTCAGAGACAGCAGCCCCCACTGGAGAGTGGCTGTCGAGGCTGACCACCGACTGGGTATCCAGTGGACAGTCGGTGTACCACACCACACGGTCAGAGACAGCAGCCCCGACTGGAGAGTGGCTGTCGAGGCTGACCACCCACTGGGTGTCAAGTGGACAGCCGGTACACCACACCACATGGTCAGAGACAGCAGCCCCGACTGGAGAGTGGCTGTCGAGGCTGACCACCCACTGGGTGTCCAGTGGACAGTCGGTGTACCACACCACATGGTCAGAGACAGCAGCCTCGACTGGAGAGTGGCTGTCGAGGCTGACCACCGACTGGGTGTCCAGTGGACAGGCGATGTACCATACCACATGGTCAGAGACAGCAGTCTCGACTGGAGAGTGGCTGTCGAGGCTGACCACCCACTGGGTGTCCGGTGTACAGCCGGTGCACCACATCACATGGTCAGAGACAGCAGCCCCGACTGGAGAGTGGTTGTCGAGGCTGACCACCGACTGGGTGTCCAGTGTACAGGCGATGCACCACACCACACAGTCAGAGACAGCAGTCTCGACTGGAGAGTGGCTGTCGAAGCTGACCACCCACTGAGTGTCCAGTGGACAGTCGGTGTACCACACCACATGGTCAGAGACAGCAGCCCCGACTGGAAAGTGGCTGTCGAGGCTGACCACCCACTGGGTGTCCGGTGGACAGTCGGTGCACCACACCACATGGTCTGAGACAGCAGCCCCGACTGGAGAGTGGCTGTCTAGGCTGACCACCCACTGGGTGTCCGGTGGACAGTCGGTGTACCACACCACAGTCAGAGACAGCAACCCCCACTGACAAGTGGCTGTCGAGGCTGACCACCCACTGGGTGTCCAGTGGACAGTCGGTGTACCACACCACATGGTCAGAGACAGCAGCCCCGACTGGAGAGTGGCTGTCGAGGCTGACCACCGACTGGGTATCCAGTGGACAGCCGGTACACCACACCACATGGTCAGAGACAGCAGCCCCGACTGGAGAGTGGCTGTCGAAGCTGACCGCCTCACCCACTGGGTGTCCGGTGGACAGGCGATGCACCACACCACATGGTCGTATCACGGAGTGAAATGGTCCTGGCGGACAAAATTAGGACGTATGCGGAGTCTCTCCGAAGTATCCACATACGCGAATGTCATAGCAGCATTCCCGTTTGGGTCTCGCTGCAGTTCTCCTAAAGTTTGTGGATCCGTGCGGCAACCTTCGACACGAACACGTTCACCCAATACACGTCATCAAACACCCCGAATATTCATTCCGACGCAATTTTCATTCAATGACGGCCACGTGTTTCGCCACCACCGGAAGACCACAGCTGGCCAGTGTCGGCGGAACGCGAGTGAGTCAGGCGGTGCGGACGATTCCATCAGTCAGCGAAGGAGCGCCAGTGCAGTGCCGTGACAGCCCGACGGCCGATGTGGCGGCGTGAGTCGGACGCTTACTCCCAACTCTCTCGTCTGGACATGTGTCGGGGCGAGCCCCCTCTCTACCTCGCAGTCCGCTGCAAGTTTGGTCTGACGCTTGTAGTATACTTATCATGTAGTAAGTATACTATATAGTATACTTACTTCATGGTAGTAAGCATACCATATTGCAAGCATAGTAAGTTACTATTCGGTCGAATGAACCACAACTGAAGCCAAGTGGCGTTGATGGCTGAAAGTGAACAGCTTAGCTAAAATAGGGATCATGTCATAATATCAAATTTTATGTGGTAAATACGAATAAAGGTTTCAAATTCGGGCACTAGTTACTTATTATGGCTTCAGAGTACGTCAGCTGTTATGGTTATACAGCGCTCACTGAACACGGGGAACCTGACTGACCGTAGCCACGCAGCCGACTGGTCTTGGGCCGGCGTGCAGGTCGCATGGCATGACGACATAACCACGCCACCGGTGGTTGGCTGGCCGGCTGGTAGAGCATAACACAGAGTGAGATTTTCAAACCCGGGCCAATCCTGATCCGCATGAACCAATCCAATCCATATCCATATCCGTACCGGATATGGATCGTCTGCGGCGTGGAAGCGAGCGACACGTCGAAATGGTGGCGTTATGCGACCTCGATCCGCCTGCTACAATCAGCAGCTGTGGGACCGTGTTGTCTGCAGCGTGGAAGCGAGCGACACGCCGAAACGGTGGCGTTATGCGACCTCTGCTCGCCTGCTACAATCAGCAGCTGTGGGGCCGTGTTGTCTGCGGTGTGGAAGCGAGCGACACGTCGAAACGGTGGCGTTATGCGACCTCTGCCCGCCTGCTACAATCAGCAGCTGTGGGACTGTGTCGTCTGCGGCTTGAAAGGGAAGGACACGTCGAATCAGAGGCGTTATGCGACTTCTGTCCGCGCTGCTCCGATCAGCAGCTGCGGGACCGTGTCGTCTGCGGCTTGGAAGCGAGCGACACGTCGAAACGGCTGCTGGACACGGCGGATCCGACAGCAGACCACGCCGCCCACGTCTACCGCGCCGTCGAGAAAGCGTCCAACAAGCGCGACGCCGTGCGCCACGACCGCGAGTGCCGCCTGACCCGAGTGGTCGGTGGTCGGCTTATCGGCGCGGTCGCCGACAGTCGCACGGCCGGCCGAATTCTCGGAAACGGCAGTGCCAGCGCTGCGGGATGATCGGTGACGTCGAGCCGGGCGCGTGCCGCGCTGCTGGCGCCATCTGTCGGGCGTGCGGCAAGTCCGGCCATCTCACTATCTGACGTGCGGCAATCCCGGCCACCTCACTGTCGGGCGTGCGGCAATCCCAGCCACTTCACTGTCGGGCGTCGGCAAGCCTGGCCATCTCACTGTCGGGCGTGCGGCAAGTCCGGCCACTTCATTGTCTGACGTGCGGCAATCCCGGCCACCTCACTGTCGGGCGTGCGGCAAGCCCGGCCATCTCACTATCTGACGTGCGGCAATCCCGGCCACCTCACTGTCGGACGTGCGGCAATCCCAGCCACTTCGCTGTCGGGCGTGCGGCAATCCCGGCCACCTCACTGTCGGGCTGCGGCAATCCCGGCCACTTCACTGTCGGGCGTCGGCAAGCCTGGCCATCTCACTGTCGGGCGTGTGGTAAGCCTGGCCACCTCACTGTCGGGCGTGCGACAAGCCTGGCCACCTCACTGTCGGGCTTCGGCAATCCCGGCCACTTCACTGTCCGGCGTCGGCAAGCCTGGCCACCTCACCGTCTGACGTGCGGCAATCCCGGCCACTTCACTGACGGGCGTGCGGCAAGCCTGGCCACCTCACCGTCTGACGTGCGGCAATCCCGGCCACTTCACTGACGGGCGTGCGGCAAGCTTGGCCACTTCACTGCCGCGTGCCGCGGCGCCACCCGGCCAGACCACGGCCGTACGCGGGGAGCGGTCGTCTGAGCGGCGCTCCGACCCGGCCATGTACCAATGCGGCCCCGAGGCGCCGTGGTGCATCACGTGGTCACCACCGCCGTCCACGTCCACGACGTGTCGATGAGAGCCGCGCCGACGGTGGCGGTGCCCAGATGCGGCATCCGGCGATGGCGCCGCCGCCGTTCAGCTCGTTCCCGACTCGGAGGCCGAGGCGTCGCGTAGTCGGGTCGCGGCGGCGCTGAGCCGATGGGAATGACGACCCAGTGTCGGCCGGAGGCAGTCCGCAGGTTTTCGGGGCAGCGGGACGAAGCCCGGTCACGCCGGTCAGTGCACGGTCATGCTGACACCAAGGTAGCGCAGCACAGAGGACACAGCCGTCCGCATTGAGGAACTATCTGGCGCACGTCTGAGTTAGCTCGACTCGGCGGCATTCGGCGATTCTCCCGGCCGAGTTCCCCGCACAAACACGCACCATCCCGCCATCAATCCGAGATTCGGACACGGCCCCGTCGCCGGTCATCAGCTGCCAGAAGACACCAGGTAGCCCTCAGCACGAGCTCACCCACGCTCGGGCCGTCGGCAGCACCGACACCGGCACTCGACACTCGGTAACGAAGGCACTCGACCGGCCGCTGCGGTGACGATCGCACGTGCCACCGTCGAGCACGACAAACATTAACGCAGAAACGTCTTGGCAGAGTCGCGACAGGAGGTCGAAGCGGACATGGTGGCCTCTAACCGGGGAGATGCCAGCTCGCCAGACAGCCTCCAGGCATGCCAGACAGCATCCGGCGGGACATACGGTCGCCGCCCCGCCGCTGCAGCCTCCAGGCAGGGGCGGTGTCGGCACCACCGGCCGTGCGACGCATGTGCGTCAGCTGACGCGCGATGCGCGACTGTCGCCGCCGCCACAGTTGCGACCATAACATTACGTATGTATGTATGTATGTATATATTTATATATGTATATATGTATATATGTATATATGTATATATGCATATATGTATATGTATATGCATATATATATATGTATATATATATATATATATATATTATTATATATATATATATATATATATATATATATATATATATATATATATATATATATATATATATATATATATATATAACTATATATATCGACCAATCACAAAGTGCGGATGCAAACTTATTTAATCGCTTGAAGTATTTCAGGTATTATTCACGCACAAACATAAATACCACCATCGTACTTCAGATGCAAAATAAAAATACCAGTAAAACTTCCCACATAACAGACACTTTAGTAATATGAAACTTGCACATTGTCTCCCTCAAGCAGATAAGCCAGACAACGTAGGAGCTGTAGCCACAGTTTAGGCAACCTACTCCAAGCATCGACAACACATGCAGCAAATGAGCATTGTCTTGCACCTGTAGAAGCTGAAGGTATAAGAAATTTGTGATAATGATCCCTGGTGTCCAGATGAGGTGAAAGAAACAGCAGCCATCCAGAAATGATGCAGCTTCTGCCAAATATCCAGTACTGTACTGGATTGGCATGGAGCAAGTGGCCCTGCATTTAATAGAGGTTCAACAGTAGATCCCTTAATCACATGGCAAGTTGCACAAACCATCAATTTACTTTGCCCCACACCTCTGTATATGTTCAAGAAAGCAGTCTTTCATACAGTTAGTATTTCCCAAACATGAGCAATATTCAAGAGCAGGACACATGTGTGACACAAGAAGGACTAGCATAAAATCAGGTGGAAGACAAGCGGCAGACTTCAGAGAACTATGTGGTAGCTCAATTGCCTTCTGAGCCAGCTGCAGATCAAGTGTGCTCATGAAATGTACGGTTGTGAACAAGTACACCAAGGCAGGGTTGAATTTGTGCTTTGTAGTCCTGGCTGTTGAGAGGAAAATCTTTGCTAATCAAATATGGAAGGCCATTGTTCCTCAAACCTGTGACATCAGAATCACAGCCTGCACTTCCATTGAATCTTACACACTTTATCACAGAGCAGTTCATTGCCAAACAGCATCATTCAACCTCCAAATGAGGAAAATGAGGGAGTAGATCTCCAGAGAGAATAATGTTATTGAGGGACACAATCTGCAAACTATTTTCCAAACCCTGCACCAAGGTCAAGTTGAGATTTGGGAGTAGCCATTAAAACAGCACCAATGAGAGAGTAGGCAGCTGGAAATACAACCCTGGATGTTATGACAAATCATCACACAGCACAACTTTTACTGCTTGCTGCAATCTGCATGAATCTTATGTCCTGATTATGAATACAAATGTCAGTCTGGATGATTGCCACAAATAAGGACAGTCCTGAGCCATGCCTAACAGACATATGGCTTACTACTGTCCAGAAGAATGGCACAATTATGTGGAGATGACTACAAATGTGATTAATGCATACACAAAAGAGTTGTGGATCTGGCAGTCATGTGGAATGCCACTGGCTACACCCCTAATCATTCTCGGACACCCTTTGACAGACCATGAATCACGATGCCTGCGTTGTATAGCCAGAGAAAGAAGGAAATTAACTTAAGCATGCATACACCAATTCCAATGCAGTTCATTTCAACTATACTTTTCAACTGTTCAGTACTGTTCAATCATAGGTGCACTTGTCTATGGAGGAGCTCCATGTCTTTGGTTGGGCACCACTGTTTAAAGTAACTGGAACTGGGAAATTAACATGGCCTAATGTGAGCTTATCAGGACTAATATGCCCTGCAATTGTCTGAGGCCCAGCTATAACTGTAATAGGCTAGTATATGCTGCTGAAACCAGACAGTTGTGTCACGCTTTAAAAAATATCTAAGAAAACCTTCAGAGGGCATCAAGGGCTCAAGGAGGATTTCCCCATCCCTGCTCCTTGGATTTTCCACTGTCTGAATTGCCAGCCAAGTCCTCCCATACCAGTGATGGACATTGCAAGCTAGAATCATTTTCTCTCCACATCCTGCTGCCCTCAGCCTATGCATTGCAGGAGTGGATGCAGGGGGCACTGGGGACATGTGCCCCCTCCCTTCATTAAAAGTGGCACCCATCTGTCAATGCCTAAGTGCACCCCCACCCACCCACTCAAATTGTTCAGCCAGAGGTATCCCTCAGAGGTAGATACCCCTTGGAAGGAAAAAGCACCTGCAAAGTATGCACAAATGCACCCTCCCCTTCATTTTTTTAGCCAGAGGCACTTCTCCATGTACTTTCACAGTGGTGCCCCTCTGAAGAAATGGCACCTATGCACAGACAAGTGCCCCCATGACAATTCCTGGATCCACCCTTGCTGCATTGTGCTACTCCCAGCACAGTCATGAAATTGTATATTTTTTTTGGGTATAGTAGATGGGAAGAGGGGATGGTGTTATGGTATAGTAGATGGGAAGAGGGGATGGTGTTATGTTGATGTCTAATTGATGTTTGGTTGGTTATTGGTTTTACGACACGTCGACCGTTGAGTCATGTAGCGTCGCCAATCTCTCACGCCGATTGGTCGCGGGCGAAGAGTAGCGACAGGTGAGACTCGAACCCACAACCTTTCGATTGTGAGACGAGCATCTTACCCCTAGACCACTCGTCCCCTCTAATTGATGTTGAAAAAAGATGCAAATATATATATATATATATATATATATATTCACTATTGATGAGTGATTGTCTATGACCCTTCTTCATAGTTTGGTTGGTTATTTGGGCTTGGGGCGCATCAACTGCTTCGGTCATACAGCACCCATTCTTCATAGTTTGATGATGGTGGTGTCTCTACTGTCTTTACCAATCAGAGCAGTGCTGCTACCAGATGCTATGAGCACTTAAAAACCATTATTTACTCATTACCAGTTACAAAGAAAGGCAAAAGTGGTACTGAATGTTAACGAATTGATGTCAAGACAATCATCCTCAACTGCACTGAAATTTCATAATTTCAGGATACTGACTCCTGGTCATTGTTTCATTCTCGTAGTAAGGGCCAATTATGTCCCTGAGATGCCAAAACAGCAGATTCCTAAGCCTAGAAATGTTGCTGTGAAACATGATATTCTCATAAATTCACCTGCAAAGGCACAAATTGCTTTACAAAGGCATGATGTGTAATTGACTGATCTCCTGTATATGGTATACTTGTATTATTGTGCTTTAAGGTGGTAACAAGACAAGCATTTCTTTTTAAGCATTTCTTTTTGTGCTGTTACCTAATTCAAAGCCCATTGTTGGTGTTATTTTGCTCACAACATGAAAAGTAAGCATTTGCACAGACAATGAGTGGTCCTATCATCTAAGTCACATTGATGAACATTGCATTGAAATGATAAATTCCAAGAGTTCATAAAACACCTTAAAATACAAATTTACTGAGATACCTGCCTGCATTCCAATACCAAATATTGACATTTTCTGGTTTCCTGAGGTGAAATAAAACATTATTGTCCATCACAAATGCCCCTATATTATCACACAACATAATGAGGTTGAAATAGGTAATTAATAATGCATTCAATGCAACTATTTTTGTTGACAGCATCATATATTTACAACTGACACCATGCCACAGAAACTTGCAAGCTGTGACAAATGCAGATTGTAATTCAATGCAAATGCAACAATTACCAAGCAACTAAAACTGATGGTTAAGCATTAGGTAACACCATTCAAATTCCTGAGTTACCCACGTAATCTAGCCTCTTTTGCTCTTCTTGCTGCTTCAACTCCCTCAGCTCCTGCCCAACAACAGTATGATAGTTCCAGTGCATGACTTTTACGAACCAATGATCCCATTAAATCAGGATAATATATGGCATTGAGCATCAAATTATTATTGTCATGCATAGCACACATACGCAGATACCCAGCTAGGTAGGCCCCAGGTACCTACCTTGAAATCATCTCAAATGAAGTCAATGTGAGGGAAAACGGTGGCCTGTGAAGTATTTAGGCTACAGCCCGAACACGGCACGCAAGCGCCTTGCAAGCGCACCAGACAAACTTCCACTTTTCCGAAGCACCTCTTAGGAACGCTGGTCTATCCGCCTTCAGCCGAACCCAAGGGCGCCGAACCTAACCGCTCCGCGTACAATTCGAAACAATTCACGATATTGGAGAGACGGGAAATTGCGGTGAAAATGCCGGATCACTTTTAAATTCGTCTCAAGCTTCTGTTACCAAATGTTCCGAACGAGGGATGGTCAAGTGGCGCTTGTGGTGCTGCCGTCAACTCTTGCTGACAGTATGTATGCTGCTGATTGGCTTATTGTGATTTCAATCTAGCCAATGGGATGAATGCAGTATTGCCGTTTGAGGGAAAAGAGCAACTGCGGGTCAGCGGTCAGCAGATGGAATGGCTGCGCCTGTTGTTTATGTGAATGAGAAACACAACGCTGGCATAGCCTACTGACATGTCGTGGACAAGTGGGTAAAATAAGTCGTCCGAACGTCTTCCAGAAAGAAAATATGGCATTTGATCTTGCATCACCCGAAATGTGTTCCAATCGGTAATAGAAAAACAACTGAACTAATTGCACCACCATCTCGGTTTCGTCGTGTATGCACCCCTTGGACACAAGCTTCTGTCGGCCTGCTGACGGCAACTGAATGGGGTGGAACTTATTTGTGTTCACGGCAAAGCTGCAAGCTGCATTGAACGGCCCCATAGGTTCGTTGCTGATATTTTCCTTAGCAGGCATTATGAATGACGTAAGAATGCAGGCTTTGGGAATTATATATTCTATGGATATTTTTGCCTATGATTACTCCATACCTAAATCTCAGTTAGGTTATCGGATGGATCCTTTGTTTACCTGCAATACTGATGAAATACCACTTTGTGTCAACAAATAAACACATTTTGTTGTCACAAAAATATAGGCATATGGTAGCACTGGTGAAATCACTGTTGTTATGTTGACGAGGCATTACTGCACGCGCTGCTAAACTTTGAGCAAAACGGGCAAAACCAGTTCACCAGTTCCACTGTGGAGGTGGTGGAAGTGTGTTGTGTTAACGGGTGGGGAAATTCGGGATTTCTTTGGTTTCATAATTTTACACGAGTGTTTGCCAGCATCGGTAAGAAATAGATATTTAGCATGGATGATATTGAAGTGTTTTTAGTTGGGCTTCATGTACCTAGGTACGGATTAGTTCCCGCTTCTGCGCATGATTTCGGTATCCAATGTAGGTCAACGTCAAAATACGCCATATGGCAGGCAAATGCATTGAGTGATCACTTTAATCATACAACTGATGGTCTGTCATTTTTTTATTCTCTATTCATGCCGAGGTTTGATTGTCATGTGGTTCCCAAGTTATTCTGCACCCAGTGACTTGGGTTTTCCACATTCTATATTTTAAATAGAAGTTGAGCTTGCATCCAGTCATGGCCTCAGCGGATGATGAATTGGATGTGCATAGTGATGATGAATTGGAGTTTATAGGTGCATTCTCTCACCTGGTTGGCTCCCCATATACTCGAGCATCACTCACCCAGAGATGAGTACCGTGCCCGATGACTGTCAAGGTCATTTTGCAACCATTAAGCTCATTGTGAAGCTTGTGTGGTAAATTTGTGATAAAAGGTGTTTTTTGAATTTTTGGGAAAAAATCTGAATATGATGTTTATGAACATGACTAAGAAGATGCGACCACTCATTTTCGGCGCTGATGCTTGCTTTTCAATTTGAACGATGACGTCACATTGGTATGGTTTGATGACGTCATACGTATGGCACTGTTCACATACCTTAATGAGATGGTCGAAGTAGCTTAATGTAGTATAATCTAACCTAACCTGAACTAAACTTCAACTAGATGGTAAATTTTGGATAAAAGGTGTTTTTTGGGAAATATGTAGAGAAAAATCAGAATATGATGTTTATGAACATGACTAAGAAGATGCGACGGCTTTCTTTACCTTTTGGCCGACACATGCTGCCAGGTTAGTGATTTTTAAAGGTGTACAGTGACATCACAGGAGTCAGGGAAGTGACGTCACAGGAGTTGGGCGTCGATGTGCTAGGTTAGGTTGGGTTGGGTTATGTTAGGTTGGGTTAGGTTAGGTTAGGTTAATTTAGGTTAGGTTATGTTTGTAACCGTCATCGACACCCGACTCCTGTGACGTCACTTCCTTGACTCCTGTGACGTCCTGTACACCTCTTTACAAATCACTAACCTTGGCAGTATATGTCGGCTGAAAGGTAAGATTCGATGCGACCACTCATTTTCGGCGCTGATGCTTACTTTTCAATTTGAATGATGACGTCACATCGGTACGGTTTGATGTCGTACGTATGGCACTGTTCACATACCTTAATGAGATGGTCGAAGTGGCTTAATCTAATATAATCTAACCTAACCTAACCTAAACTAACTTAACTAACAGGTAAATTTGTATCTTATAAAAGGTGTAAATTAAAACACCTTTTATCAAAAATTTACCAGTTAGGTTTGGTTAGATTATGATATGTTAGATTATATTAGAGTAAGCTACTTCGACCATCTCATTAAGGTATGTGAACCGTGCCATACATATGACGTCATCAAACCGTACAGATGTGACATCATTGTTCAAATTGAAAAGTATGCACCAGCGCCGAAAATGAGTGGTCGCATCTTCTTAGTCATGTTCACAAACATCATATTCTGAATTGTTTTCCAAAAATTCAAAAAACACCTTTTAAAAAAAAAAAACCACTTGTGCCCCAGTTTTCCTGGTATTATGGGAGATCAAGGTAAAATTTGATTGTTTGGATTTTCAAATACGATGTATTTTAACATGAAAAAGATGATGTAACCACTCATTTTATCTGCAAATGTATACTTTTCATTTGGCAAAGAAGTAAATGATCATAATCTTCACTACAAATATAGCCCATTGTGTATAATTATCAGTACCTGGTGTGTCACAGATGTGATAAAGAAGAAAGTCAACACTTCATGCACTTGATTTGATACTATGTGACATCAAAAACCTTATGTTTCTGGCTTAATTCAATATAATATTTGCAGCCAGATGCATCCATAATCTTCGCTCAAGGCCGGAAGTTCTGTGATGCTGTTAGCGGCAGCACTAGCAATGTTGCCTAGATTTGATGACATCATGGCCAAAAAGTTTGTTTGGAACATTTCTGGTTAAGTTAGGTTAGGTTAGATTATATTATATTATATTATGCTATAATATATTTTTTATATTATGCTACATTATCTTAGTCTAGGTTAGGTTAGATTATATTATGTTTTGTCTATGATTTATCTATTGATATGTAATTTTTGATCTCTTGATTATAAGCAGGACACTGTTATAAGCAGAGCACTCAGCAAATGTCAGTAAACAAACCAGACACAGCCATGCACAAGATGTGCCAAGTATCGGTGTAAGTTTAGCTTCCCTGTGTACTAGTTGCATTCCAGTATTCCACATAATTATTGAGCTTTCTTTTGAGGACAATCATGCAAGTTTAGAATTGTCAGACATGTGTCATTCCCAGCAGGCTATTTGCTCAAGTTGTTCCAAGGTCTGCCAATATTTGGTTTTTAAGGAATTCCATGGCTGCAAAATTCATAATTTCCTTCTTGAAGCATGAAAGCTTTATCAGCTACAGTCTGAACTCTGTACTGGTCAGTCAGAACCCATCAAGGTACACATGGACAAGCCACAGCCTGGACGATCCCATTAAGGTATGTAAATTTTTGCAGTGTTAACTCATAAAATACAGTTAATATTGTAGCAAGTTTCCTCCATATTTTGCCTATGATGTCATCAATTATATTGACCATCGTTGACTAAAAAGTAATCATTTGGTGAGAAAATGAATGGTTGCATGGTCTTAACCATGTCAAAAAGCATGGTATTTAAAAAAAAACATTTAGAATAATTGAAGTTTACCTTGATCTCCAAGGGGACAAGTAGTCGAGTAGTCTTCCCTGTCTCGCAATTGAAAGATTGTGGGTTTGAGTCTCACCTGTCGCTACTCTTCACCTGCTGCCAATCGGTGTGAGAGATTGGCAACGCTACATGACAACAGTTGACATGTTGTAAAACCAATAACCAACCAATCATAACCTTGATCTTCAAATTTAACATTTTTCCCACATATCTTCAAGGGTGTTTTTACGGTAAATTTTTCTTAAACGGTGTTTTAGGAATTTGAGGATTTTTTCGGAATACTATGTTTATGAACGTGATTCGGAAGATGCGATCACTCGTTTTCTCCGTAAATGCTTGCTTTTCAATTTGAACGATGACGTCATAGTCACGTCGGTACGGTATGATGACGTCATAGGCATGGGACTGAGGCTTCGATTGGCTAACGCTACAAACGTTCACATACCTTAATGAGATGGTCCCGGCTTTATCTAACCACAGATTAATAAAACACAACTTGCCACGGTTCCAGGCGGGTTCCGTCGAGAAAAGTTCCTTTGTAGTCGCTTGTGACGAACCCACACCTATTCTTCTCCTTCCTTCTGGCGACACGAAACGTCTCGGTGCACTCCCACCGATGCCTACTCTCCTGCAACCTGCAGGCCTTGGAACACTTAGAGCAGACAACTCCGGCAGGAAGAACTCCGTGGCATCTAAGGAAGTCTAAGCTCGCTTGGTTGTCCTTATAGCAAAGTTTGATTATATCATATGGCACTGGATCACAACCTACACACACCGAAGCCATTTTCGAACTGTTGACCTCAAAGTGACCCCTGTGACCCCGGTCTCGTCTATCCTCACGACTTCCAACAAATAGTATGATAATTCATAATTAAATAGGAAAATCTAACCTAACCTAACCTAACATAATACAATCTACTCTTATCTAAACTAATATAAACTCATATTTTAATTTAAAAACACAAGCGTAATGTTTATCGTGACGGACCGCGAAGTGATATTTAAAAGAGTGTGCTTCTGCTCGGTCTTGTCTTTCCTCAGGACTTCCAACAAGCAGTATGATAATTAATAATTAAATAGGAAAACCTAACCTAACCTAACCTAACATAATACAATCTACTCTTATCTAAACTAATATAAACTTATATATTATAATTTCAAAACAAGCGTAATATTTATCGTGACGTCATCCGTACATCACGCCCGGAAGCCGTGCTCTGCTTAGTTTTTTCTGGCGTTGCAGTGAAATAATGGTGGTGTCATCTGTGGTAAAGAGGCGGAAATTAAGCATTTTCGACGTGAAAAGTGTTGAATCAACTGTGTGAAGTGTTGAATGTCCCTTTAATCACGTCTGAGAAGTGCCAGGTGAGGGATGGATAAAATCATGCAACAAACAACAGCGGTGTGGCATATATGGCGCATTATAGATATTATTGCTAAGATTAACCGAGACGTAAGCATTTACGGAGAAAACGAATGATCGCATCTTCCGAATCACGTTAATAAACATAATATTCCGGGACAAAAATCCGAAAATTCCAAAAACACCCTTTAAGACGAAATACCGTTTTTACCTTGGATAAACAGTTTTGTCTGATATGGATAGCTAAGGATATGGCACAAGTTATGAGAAGATGCATCAGGCAGAATTACCTGCAACAGCATGGGTGTGCATATATGGGAAGTGGACAGCTGGATCACTGATGTAGGTAACTGGATTGTGAACAAACTAAATCAGTAAGGGAAAAGGTCAATTTGCAGTTTAAGGTAAGTTCTAATTTCTAGGTTTTTTCTTCTAATGCAATGTTTATGAATGTGCTGAGCATGATGTGACCACTCATATCCTCTGCAAATGCACACTTTTCAGTTGGAAGGCAAAGTAGCACCCAACAAAGGGGCTTGTAGTTGGGTAATATAGCATGAAAAGTAATGTTTAAAATAAAGAATAAATGATAAAATGTAGCCTAACTTATCCTTACCTTTCATGCAAGAAAGCAATGTTTATTGGCAAATTTCCAAACAGTTTTTCTCAAACATTTTCAAATTAAAATACATCCGGCCTATCCTGAACTGTTACTGAAGAAAAAAAGCAATTTTTTTCACTCCCCCCCCAAACAAAATGGCACTTAAATGAAACACTAATGTAACTTAACTTAACCAAACCTAACCCATTTGTATGCTTCACAAAGGTAAAATGTGTGTAGAACTTGTCTCATTGCTACCTTAAACTGAAATAATGCCAGGAAACAGTGGTATTATTTTCCTTTTTTTCAACTGTCCAATTTTTCAAAATGATGTCCATAATTGGAATGCTGGTTTCCAGAAATGGAATTCAAAGCTGCATGTTATTCATGACTCATTCATTATATTGTGGCCATAGTAAAAAAGATGGTCTTTGACTCTCTACTGGTAATGATTAAGTTCCTGCTTTTTGTCACATGACACCCTATCTCAGAAGCTTCATATATCTATGTGATGTGTTGTTTAATACAGGCCAAATAATCATACCACCAACCTCACCCAGTTTCCATTTTTGGAAAGCTGATTTCCAAAAACTGGAAAGAGGTTTTCCAGTAATGGAATGCATCTTTAACAGTGCAATCTCTTGAATGCACTTTAAGTAAATCATGCTGTATTTGGACTGTGCGAGTCTTCTTCCATCGGTTTCCATTAACAGTAAGGGGAGGGAATTTTATTTTGTTAAAATATAGCTCTGATATCATTTACACCACTGGAAAGTTTGATATCAGTGTGATTGACAAAAAAGTCTTGGTAAAGCCCCACTTGCATACACATAGCCAAAGGGGTAATCTTTACCTTTCAGCCACACATACTGCCAAGGTTAGTGATTTGTAAAGAGGTGTACAGTGGGGAACAGTGACGTCACAGGAGTCAGGAGTGACGTCACGACGTCAGTGCCGATGTCCATGATGCCTTCCGGTTAGGTTAGGTTAGATTATATTATGCTATGCTATGATACATTTTGTATATTATGCTACATTATCTTAGTCTAGGTTAGGTGGTAATCTTTACCGACACCCGGCTCCTGTGACGTCACTTCCTGACTCCTGTGACGTCACTGTTCCCCACTGTTCACCTCTTTACAAATCACTAACCTTGGCAGTATGTGTCGGCCGAAAGGTAAAGATTACCGCCAAAGGTTCCTACCCTTACTGCATACATACAGGTTACATACATACTTACATATGTAAGTTGTCCAAATTTACATAGGTTGTCCAAGTTCGTTAATTTAGGCATCTCAGTTAAAAATTATTCACGAAATAGGGTGGAATATACCAGTTGACATCATTCCCAAAGCAGTATTGACGTCATGCTTCTTGGTGGGTGTATGTGAAGTATATATGCCTCATTTCTAACTGTATCCCATTTACAAGTATCATACTTTTGCTCACCATAACAGATTCAGGATAGTTATAACCAGCATTCCACAGTGCAATTCCAGGTGAGGGAATTACCTATGATGTGTAATATTGTGCAATACCAGTTTATAGCATGAGTGTTTAGATCATTATCATTGATACCGGTATCCTAAAATTAGGTATCTTTCAAACATATAAAACAGGAACAATCATATTGAAGCAATTGTCTCAAAACTTAGTCTGCAGGACTTAGCAAGATTTTAAATAGCATTGCTTCCATGGAGGTTTTGACATCCTCTTGGACTCATTTTGACATCTCGCACCCAACAAGAAATCATTATTTTAACACTGTGGCATCTGGATGTAATTAAAATATTTCCTCTGCACAGTTTGTGATAGGAAATGGAACAGCATTCAGTTGATTCCTTACCTCGAAATAAGCCCAACTTCTGATTTGATGACTATATTCATAAGGACTTGGATGTTATGCCAATATGAAACTGCTTTTTACATCCTGGGCTCAATGCCTAACATCGCAAATTTGGACATGCTGGAGCAATAAGACACATTCCAAATTTGTATCCAGGATACTATGATAAGCTGATGATCTTCCTCTGTGAAATTGAGTGGGAAGAGTTATTATCAGGTTTAGATCCATATGCAATGTGAGTAGTGGCACTTGCAATTGCTGGTGTCAAATGACCCAGCATTTATAAATGTTTTACAAAAACCTTTACTTTGCTGCTAACCCAGCGACTTATAGGATAGCTAGAAATGAAGTTAGTAGGTGTGTTGGGGCCTTTTAAAGACTGACTGAAATAAAATTAACTGTAGTTGGCTTAACAGGAACTGCTAACAGGTTCTTCAGCTTCTACAAATTTTAATACAAAATGTGGTGTGGGGCCTCTGGAGATAGATAGATAGATAGATAGATAGATACATAGATGGCAAAATAGTGGTTAAGGACTGTAATATAGTAGATTCTTTAAGCATGAAATTATCATCAGGTTTTACCAATGGGACCTCAAGCACAGGTGAAAACACTGAAGGTTATGCTATGGCAGGGAATAGGTTAGAAAATCTTACAATAACTACAGAAGATGTAGAATACCAATTGCATCACAAATCCAAATATAGCTGTATGAACTGATGATGTACATGCTAGGATTTCAGTTCAGTGTGCTAAAGTTTTACCAGTTTCTTGTCTTGTCAATGAGAGTGTTTTGACGCATCATGATGGGCATAGTCGTAGATTAGGTTGCATTGCGTTGCTTTACATTTTGTTGCATTGCATTTCGTTATTGTTGTAAAAGCTTGTCTCCAAATGAGACCTTTGCAGTCGACGCATCCCTAAGCACCAATCCTCCTCCTCCACCAGAAGTGCCCGTTTCCTGTGGGAATGAATGCTACTGTCATCTTAATCATGTGCAGTGATATGTTTCTACTATATTTTTTCTTGAAATGCCATATCTGGTCTAAAATGAAACTTTGGCGAATTGTGTGACATCACGACCGATCAGAGATGGAATACATACATAGAAAATAATATATCTATAGAAAAATCAAGCCTAGCCTAACATAGCCTAATAATATAATATGTAAATAACAATCAAATTTAACCAAACAGGCCATCCACATCACCACAACATTGCACAGGAAGATGCTATTGATTGCAACTGCCTTATGGCGGCGCTACCCGAGGAATCTCTCAGTCAAGGCAGTCAAATACAGCAGTAAATGTTGAGCAGGGGTGGATAGAGGGGAGCAACTGGGCGAATGTTCCCCCATGCAAGGTGGCGCCGATATGGCTGGGAAAAGGTTTCCCTCCGGGATGGCTGGAGTGTACTCCCTTCAATTTTTGTCTGCCAGATGCACCCCTCTGAGAGGAAAAGGTACCCCTCCAGTATGCTTGTGTCCCTTCCTGTGCTTGATCGAGTGTACACCCTCCCCTGGAATTTTTCAGCCAAAGGCACCTCTCCAAGTGCTTTCACAGTGGTGCCCTCCAGACAATGCCCCCCCCCATGACAATTCCTGAATCCATCTATAATATTGAGTTGTTATCGCCGTGTTTGTGTGTGGAATTAATGTGTGGTTAAACTTGAAACTAAGCATTGGCGACTGGGAGGAGTGTTGAATATATATGCTTCTTGGCTTGTTTCATGTCATTCCAGAAATGCAAAATAAGAGATAAAAGAAGGTATTATTGAGATTTTTTTAAGAACAAAATTTGCTGAGATTGTTCAGTGAGGTTTTGTTTTGTATTTTGCATTTTTCATTATGTTTTGTATTCAAAGCTCCTTGGCATTATTTTATGCCAGCGTCATCTGGTGGGGTTCACTGCCACCTACACTGTGCAGGTCAATTGAGTACAGTACAAATTCTTGATGTGGCTCGTATTTTACACACAATCTGACCTTCTACAGCATTCCGAAATTAATTCCCCGGTTTCAAGGCATAAACAAATTTGATTTGCTTTTCATTAGAAGTATGCGCCCTTAAACCCAAATAATCAATCAATCAATCATTAGAAGTATGCTCAAAAACCACATGGCCCCGTATGACCTTTTGACATACTTTCCTTTGTATGTGCAAACCAGCACACAAAATTCACTTTTCATACCAAGAGCACGTGTTACGCGGTGCAATCTGGCCGGTTTTGCAGATTTCCCAGGCTGGTCAATGGTTTTGTTTCCACTTTTCGCATGATGGATACCTTCCACACACCATCAGCTTCATTTACGGCTGCAGCGAGAGCATACATTAGTACTTTGATGAGGTGAGGCGTGTGTAATAGCCATGTGGCGACTGGTGGCAATAGGTAGGTATTATTTATACTCTTCTTATCACATGCGTGTGCTGCATCTTTTGGACACTTACTATACAAGACTAATAATACAACTATTTTAAGCTGCATATTTGGCTTACATCATATCACTCCTGTAATGCACACTTGTTTGTCCTCACATGTTTCGCAATGTTTTGCAAACTGTGACTTACCTATTAGTGGTGGACTACCCTTTTGGTGATTATTCCTGAATAAATAAAGTGACAATTTTGCTCTCCAACTGAAAAGTAGGCATTTACACCAGAAATGTGTGGTAACATCATCTTAATGACGTTGATAAACATGGTACTTGATCATTTTTCTAAAATTCGATTAGTGCCTTAAATGTAAGCTTCTGCCTACAGTTGCAGATGGGTAGAGACCATTACCCTTTGCCACTAGCATCGATCTCGTCTTCTGGCAGGTCTCTGGTCAGCGATGGTTGCTTAGCCGCTGCTGACCAGAAGATCACGGAGTCCCCTGTCACTTGCAGTCGAGCATACTCTCGTAGTCATCGGCCCGAAAGTTGACCAGCGGCAGCCGGAACTGGCGGGCCTCCTCATCGCGTGCCTGTCGGCTTCTCAGTATGCGCGAGACGACTTGCTCAAGAACTGAAAGCTCGCTGTCAGCAGCCATTTCCAGGATAGGGTCTGTTCCCGCGACCTCATCCAGAATAGGTTGAGCTTCGGCCAGTGAAGGTTTTCCAGGTCGAGGCGCGGGAACAACCGGTAGTTTTGTCCTTCAATCAGCTGTTGGTGGTATGTTTGTCGTGTTATTTAGCGCATATGTGCAAATCGGTGGCATTCTCGGTCCCTTCTTGCTTCGATCTTGCACGTGGAAGCACCGATATTTGTATTAATTGATATACTTACTTGCTGTTGTGAAAGCAGAATGAATCCTATTGTGCAGTAGCTATTGGAGGATGAATAAAGTACGCTGCAAGCTATGTTTTCTGATTCCGACTCCGACCGGGAAGCTGACGCTCAGCGGATGACGATGGCTTGTGCTGCTTCAGGAGCTCAAAGGCATTTAATCCAGGGGCGGATCCAGACATTTTCAAGGGCGGGTAGGCAGGTACTCGTCTGGAGGAGAGTCATTTCCTCGGAGGGGAGCTGTTGCGGAAGTCCCTTGACGCTCTCGTTCAGAAGAATATTCATTAAGCGGGGGAAGGGGACTGCACTGGGGCATACTGAATGAACGTCATTTACTCTGAGAGGGGCAACTTGGGACGAAACAACACCGTTTAACGAGGGGTACTGGAGTAGTACGGTGTACTCGGAGGGTTACCGTTAGTGCAGTGGTATAGCTCTCTGTATTTTTTAGGGGCAAGTGCCACTTAATGTTGGTTTGCCCTACCCCAATAATTTTTACTGCTAACATTGGACCATGGGCAGTGTGCCCTCCAATCCATTTTGGCCTGGCCACTGCCTTCATATATTTTCCCCCAATAATTTTCATAAATCTCAACGCCCGTGCGTCAGAAGGAAGCCGCCTTCCCATGTGGAGTGCACACGGAGCTCCTCCATCAGCCACTGATACATACATGGATGCAAACAAAAATAATGGATGCAGACAAGCAATCATGCCCCCTCAAATGTATGCAGATTGGCATGCATGACTGAACCTACAATTTGCTCATCAAGGTTAAGACACCCAGCTCCGATCTCCACTCGTGCATTGGATGCTCCCGAAGTGCAAAATTATTTGATGCTGAACGCCACTGTTGCGACACGTTTGTCGTATTCCTTCCTCAACCGCCGATCGGCCGGATTAGGTTTTTCTCATCCGGTTGAGGTTCGATGAGGGTAAACCAATTCCGGATGAGGCGCGGGAACGGCCAGTAGAGGAAATGGACGCTCAACCTATTCCGGATGAGGTCGCGGGAACAGACCCTATATGTCCTCCGGGTGGCATCAGTAGGCCTGGATCACCGGCCTACAGGGGACGAGTGGTCTAGGGGTAAGATGCTCGTCTCGCAATCGAAAGATTGTGGGTTCGAATCTCACCTGTCGCTACTCTTCGCCCGCGACCAATCGGCGTGAGAGATTGGCGACGCTATGTGACTCAACGGTCGACGTGTCGTAAAACCAATAACCAACCAACCTACTTCTGCTTATGAATATCGTGCATGAGCATACAAACGATAGAACATGTATTGTGAGACGGATAGAGTCTGCAGAAGAAAGAGTTGAATGCCCGCCCCGCGGGCATTACACTCTTATCTGTCTATCAGATCTATATAGACTTAAACTCTATCTGTCTATCAGATAGACATATAAACAGATAGATAGATATAGGTGTGTATATATATATATAGATATATATATATATATATATATATATATATATATATATATTATATCATTATGTACATGATTCTGTATTTTGATGCGCCCTAAAACCCAAATAACTAACTAACTACATGATTCTGTAAATATAGCATATGCAGTGCATAGGCCTTATCTTCTATCCTTGCCACGACTTTTATTAAGAGTTTTTCCTAACTTGTTTCCAGGAATACACACGATGACGACTTTATTTCGAGCGGCCTTTGTGTTGACATTTTTGTCACTGGTTGTGGCACCTCCACCAAATCGACAGCCTCCGTCACCGGGAGCTGAACAAGACATCAATATCGACTCTGAGGTGAGTTGGTGTTCAGTAGGGAAAATTTTGAGAGCACGTTGGTTTCCATTGCGAATGAATGTCGGTAAGGTATTTGAAGAACAGTTGAATGACACCAGCCGTGTTTGTGCTCCGCGCCACGCTGGCTCGATGGTGTGTCAGCTTTGTCTCCGAATGTGTTGTCCGCCTGGAGGTGATCGGCACAGAGAGTGAGAGCGTCCGTAAGGTAAGCGACACATGCACCTCCACGTGCAGTGACGGATTCCTGTCGCACCCGGACACCTACGAGTGTCACCGAGCTCAGCATGTCAGCAGTGTGTGTGAAGCAAATTATCAGGATGCGAGTAGTTCCGATTGTAATTTCAATGTCGGCCTCAACCCGCAGAGGTGTTTGAAGTTTCGGGTTCAGCTGTGTGGACCCACGCAATTGCCACCAGACTCGGGAAAAGGTTGGCGTACGGCCGGCAGATCATCACGATTGAAGTCGGTTGTCAGGACATTTTGAAAGAGGGCCTCTACAGCTTGCAACATGCCACCAGTGACAGATTCAGATTGCTGATTGTGCATCAAAGTGGAGAGCACATAATCCGAGGCTACGTGTTGTGCTACGTCCGGACATATGAAATACCTGGATGATCTCGGCATATATTCATGCTGACTAGCAGAAACCCTGGGACGGAATAGACAATAAGACGTAAGCAATTAAATCGTGCTCGGGAAATTGGGTGTCTTGCGTTCAGAAGTCAAGGAAGCAAAAGATGAACTGCGTAAGCCGAGCATAGATCGTACATAAGCTACCATCGCACTGCTTCCAATTTCAAAGGTAATGAAAAACCATTTGGATTCCACCGTGATGACCTGTCCTCAGCATGACCTATTTACTGAGTCTCGTGACACTTTTAGTTTAGACACAGTTTAGTGTCCGGACAACCGGACTTAGGCACGAATTCTTTCTGCCGGCAAGGGCATCCCAAAGTGGCATCAGCCAATTTAGGCTGCCTACAGTAGCAGATGGGCAGAGACCAGACATGTCATGCTCTTCGCTTAAGTATACCTTTTCTTCATATCTTTCAGCACATGTTATTAGATGGTCCATGTTTGTCTCAATTAACTGTTGTACCAAAAAATGAAGAAATATTATCATAATGTATTCGAAACATTGACATTCCCTCCTGACAGTCAGCCACACTGTACGTGGTGGTGGGGGAGCAGAACTGACAGTCGGCCACCCTGTGTGTGATGGTGGGGGAGCAGAATTGACAGTCATCCACACTGTATGTGGTGGTAGGGAAGCAGAACTGACACATTTATGGACGCTTGGGATGTAAGTGTCGCCAGTCGACACATTTAGATGCACGTGCTCTCAGGGGGCGCTAGTAGGATGGCATTTGGGGCACCTCGAGCTGTCAGAGGGCGCCGGACGCCAGCACGACTGACATGGCTGGCACCTGGTGAACATTAGGGGCAGTAAAGCAGCGTTGGGCGCCAATGGGACGTATTTCGGGACGTTGGTGCTCTCAGGGGGCTCCATTTGGCCAAAATATGGACACCGGGGCTCTCGGGAGCATCAGCAGCGAATATGAAATGTCATAAGCCTGTTCAATAACACTGGACGATGTTTTTTTTAATTTTGTTATGCTTTAGTTTCGGTACCCCAGCTATACTAGAGTTCTTTCAGCGTTAGCGCTGAAAAAGAGATTGATTGGCATGGACGTCGTCAGTAATACTGTCTTCAAAAGTGAAGTGGCGAGTTCCCCCGTACCCACTCCCACTGGGAATGAGGTCCACGATCCCGAGCGACGCTTTTTAACCTCGCATATTTCCAGCGACGAAATATTGCCTTTGCACGCGGCATTATACTACCAATTCTTGTGGGACGAAATACGAAGTGATTTACGCAGCAATTACAAGTATGTTATATTCATACTGAATGGTGTGCATTGTCTTGGAATACTAGTTACTCGATAAAGTAGCCAATAACCTGCAATTGTGTTACAGACATTGGCTTTGGAGTATGGAAATTACCTGGAGGAAATCGTTAAGACCTTAGAAGAGGACTCGAAATTCAAGCACATCCTTGCGAATGCTACTGATGCAGAAATAAAGGTAAGTAAATAAAGTGCATTCTCAACTTAGATAAAATTGTCTCTTTTCCCAAAAACGTCTCACTGTTTCGTAATTAGATTTTGGCTATTTGTACAGCCATCTGCGTACCGTATGAACCGTAGCTCATCAACTGTTCGTAAAAGCCGACTCGCGCTAGGCGATGCATGAACAATGCAATTGTTACGCTCCAAAACGAGGGTTAGAAAACTACTTTTCCTTGAAATGTTATCTGCCAGAACATCATTCTTTCCGGAAAGCTAACTTCTCCGCTTTCTCGTTGAAATCGTGAATTGCACTGTTTAGCAATTATGTAGCGCAAACGTATTGGGTTGATAAAATTATCCAGTCATGTGGGTTTTGTGTGCGCTACCCGGACTTTCCTTCCAGTGATACCCCCGCTGTTTGAAAGCATGATTCTGCTATACTCTGGGGAAAGGGTACTCTCTACCCCGCTCCCCATGTACTGCAGGTAATGAGAGCATGGGATGTTGTTCAGCGCCGATTTTTCGGTGTTTTCTCTGAAGTTAATTGAGTGCGCATGACGTTTTATCCATTCTAGAATCAGTTGTAGCAACGCAGCAATAAATGACACGTGTATACACTTTTGTAGAATTGGCCATTGCTTGATAGAGTTCGTACAAACCTGACAAAACCGACTGTACCCCCAATAATGGTAGAATGCCAACGTTTCATCCTCGTCTTCAGAGACAGGCGCAGTTGACCAGACGACACGAAATGTTGGATGACGCTAATACTTCTTCCGTTACAAAAAAATGCAAACTGCAATAGTGAAGCGAGTTATGTCACCAGCTGCAGGCTAAGTAATGCTACATGATAAGTAATGGCGACTCGCTATATGATCAACATGGTCGATGCGCCCCAAAGCCCCCAAGTAATGGTGACTTGGCCGAGTGAAGTTAAAATAATACATTTGTATCGAATATTACGATGTAGTTCACTCCATGCTTAGTTGGATAGAACTTCAATGCAAATTCTGTCCAACTCGTGTTGGCGGACCTTTGCAGAAGATTGTCGTTGCTAGGTCGCGAAGTTACCTAAAGTTATCTTATGATCGACAAGTGTCCGAGTTGCCGCTTCGTCAACGAGGCTCCAACACGCCCGCATTGCCAGACGCGGTGTTGCTGGTTGTTGTTTCAGCCCGCCGCCGTCGCGGTGATCCAAGTGCTGATCACAGCTGGGGCGTCTCCCACTCGGCTCCGCTGAAGCCGATTCCACAAACAAGAACCAGTTTGACGGGAATCGGCGACGGGTTTTTCTCGCCGCTTGTTATCGTGGGATGCCCGTCACACGTTATGCAGTACATCAGCACACCGCACGCCCCCCCCCACACACTCAGAGGAACACGTCAGCACTAGACGGTGGCTTCGCCAGGATTTGGTGTAGGGGGCGAACATCCGAATGCCCCCTCCCCACCACCTATTTAGGGACCCTGCACTTTTCCAAAGCTCCTCGGATTTCGGCCGTCTTGTTTTCAAAGGGCCGCTATATATATGTGTGGGTGTGCGTGTGTGTGTGTGTGTCTGTGTCTGTTTGTTTGTTTGTTTGTTTGTTTGTATGAGGCGTATGCCTGATATACAATAGCTGCCTTATCCAATTGCACGTGCCACACTGTGGGCACCGTAGCAACCCCAGCGGGTCCCAATATGCTGCTGTCTAGGTTTGCATTAGCTGCCCGCCGCCACCGCTTCCTGAGCTGTCTCAGTGCTGTCGCTGGAGCAACAGGTGTGTACCAGTGAAGGGCATGTGTCTGTATCAGTTAGAGAAGAAACATTGCTTTTGACCACGCACAATCACGCGAATTTAAGAGGAAGTTAGGGGAAATAGGAGACACCGTGCTGGCCTTGGGTAAACGAGTCCTGCAATCAAGGTCAAGCAATCCGGTAATGGCCAGAAAAAAAAACAACCTGTTTAGCCGCAACAACCGACAAAAGAAAACCGATTACGGAAGATGAAGGCAAGCCAACCCATCTCTAATGAAGGCATGCATATTATTAGCTTGTGAAATGCAATTGCTAATCTACATGGATGCAATTGCTTCTTTCTGTTATCCGCTACATTCAGAATTAACCTAATATGGAGGGTGTCTATGATAAGTATGAGGTCCACATTGTTGCGCGTAGTATAGAAACGGCCT